>QFES01008610.1:0-34021 GCA_003316375.1 Tylopilus plumbeoviolaceoides | reverse complement strand
CCTTGCCATTTTCCCCAGACCCACGGGCTTCACCATTGGTGCCTCGCCCCCTGCCAGTGAGACCAGCGGCCGCGAACCCTCGTGCAACAAAGCCTCCTCCACGACCCCCGCGGCCTCTGGGGCCACCTCGGATCCCACTACGGTCTTCCTTATCTGTGGCAATTTTGACTTCGACTGGGGAGTCGTTGATTTTCTACGACGCAAGGGTCAATGCTTGAGAAAACCATGTCATCCAGTGCATTACCTCGTTATTTTTCTCAAGACCACTTTTCATAGCTTCTTCATCGCCAAACTCGACGTATGCTATTTTCTGACTCCGTCCTTGTTGAGTGTGGGGGTATGTAACACGCACAATCTGCAATCTGCAATAAGCGATGGATACTCATCGTTGAAGTGCCTCACGTACGCCTGACTGTTCTCCACCAAAAAATTCGCGCAACTCTGTCTCATTTGCAGGTGTCTGGAGGCGAACGAATAAAGTCCAAGATGGTTTGTAGGCACGTCTCGAAGTTGGAGTGCGCGTGCCCGCGCTATCCGTTGTCGGGGACTTGAGACCAGTCTCAGGTACATCAGGCGTGGGGGCACTTGCAATTTCGTCAGAAACTGGTGTTTCGTTGCCCGACTTAGGTCGAGTTGCCGGTGGTTCAACAGGGGATGTGTTAGTGTCGGCCATCTCCTCTGCAGAATCCTTCTCCTTTGCATCCCGCTCCACACGTTCCTTCTTCTCCTTCTTCTCCCTCCTTCTCTGCTTGTCCTTCTCAGCTCTGTCAGAGTTAGCTCCTGTTGGAGTGCCATTCGTCCTGGTCTGGGGGAGGCTAGAGGTTCCCTCCTTTGGTGTAGCCGAAACAATCGGAGATGTCGCAGCGAGTGGTGACTTGACTTCTTTTGGCATAGGCGAAGCAGGCTTCTCTATGGGCGCTGGTGTTGAACCCTTTGTGGGCGGGTTTCCGCCGGCGTTTGGTAGCGAAGAACTCGTGGAATTAGGGGTGTGCGCGACGGTGCCGGGAGTTGCAGTGCGACGGTACGCGTAATTGAAGCCTACAAGACGTCAGCGCGAATTGTTGGCCCGATGACGGCCTATTTACCTTGACTCTTGAGCTCCGCACTGATCCTACCTTCCTTGACGTCCAACACAAGAGACCCAAAGGCGGCATCGCAGAGATTCCAGTTCCAACAATTTTTCCAGGCGGGCTCCTCACCCGTGGCTGTAGGGGGCGCACCAGCTTGCGGTGGGGGCTGAGGAATGCGCTCGATGACAGAGAGAGCCTTGTCTAGCAGGATCCGCTGGTGCTCGTCGATGACGTTGTCGACCTGAGTCTTGACGCTATCCCAGACTTTGTCAAAGCCCTCCTTGCCTACGAGTAGCTTATGACGGAAGCCTTCAAAATCACCCTGCACGGTGAACTCGTTGTAGGAGCTGGCGTATCGAAAGTGGAGACCCGCAGAAATAGTGAGATCAGCCTTGAGGACAAGAGCGAGTTGGGCGATAATTCCCTCTCGACCAGGGCTTGCATGTGTGACGAGTAGACGCGTTTCTGAAGGATCGAAGACCCGTTGTGCGGTGTCGACGAGCTCGCCAATCTGGAGGGCTGTTGTCCACATAGTGCCCTGGCCACCTGCGATTGTAGCATTTCCGTCGCCGTTATCAAACATTTTGTGTGGCACGAGAGCACCCCCTAGCCCGAGAAGCCGCAATTTGACACCACCAACATCGAGGCAACGCGTCGTGGCTTCGTCTACCACGTGCAAGTTATCAATGGCATAGGCGCCGGTGCGGAATTTTTCGAGGATAATAACATCTTCGCAAGCACCCCAGACAGTGAACACGGGGATTTGCAGCTTGATTTGGCCTGAGAGGAGAAGAGGAAACTCGGATATGAGGGAGATGTCTACAGTGGAGCGGATTGCGGCAGGGGTATTGTCCGGGGATAGGAGATGGTTGCGCTGAGTGGTAGCAATGAGGGGAGAATACATTGTAAGGTGACGGAGGGTGCGGTCATTGATTCTCTCTAGACTGCCGCTCTCTGGGGAGGAGAGACGCGTCAGAGGAAAATAAAAATGGGAGGGAATGCGGATCACTGACCAAAGAAACCGAAATCGCCGGTATGTATGATTGCTTTTGCATTCACTTCGCGCGCGAGATCATTGAGGGCAGAAACACGGCCTCGGATATCTGCGATGCAGAGAATACGCCCATGGACGGTGTCGAGCAGTTTTGTCTGAGTATTAACCTGATTTACGTGGGCCCTTGGGTGGGGAGATGCTGCAGGACGGGTCGAAGTCGAGGCGGGGCGGGATGTGGGCTGCATACTTTTGTCGAGGATTCACAAAGGCGCAAGTGAACAACGTGTTGCATCGTCCCTCCTTCACTTGGCTAACCAGTATTACGTAATTGTATATCCCCTCTTTTGGACTCTTCGTAAAATATTCTGATTCACACCGGCGACGACGTCGGCGGCGATGATGAGCTCGTGAACGACGCGGAGCGAACTCAGACGGACAGCCCCAGCACATCGCCCCGACCCTCTGCGGGCAAATCCGTCACTGCAGTGGAACCGCCCGCATCCACGGACACGTCCCATCTTACCTTGCCTGCCACACTCTCGTCTGCATGGCCCACAAACACGACAATCATGCTGCTGCGCACCCTTCCGCGCCGCCTGCTCATGTCTTGGCTTCCGTGACTCCCTCCGACAAATTGCTTTCCTCTCTCATCCCCCTGCCATCCAATGCTCGAATAGCGTATGTCACTTTTGTCCCTGCTGGTGGTGGTGGCTCTCCCTACGACCTCCTCGAGTTTGGCCGGAGATACCTAGTGATGCGGAATGATTCCTTTACTCTCCTAGAATCGATCTTACCCCATGCCCACATCGACGGCACCTCTGCCGCACTTCACGCTTTTATGTTTACAACCCTCGATCGTTCCGATGCCTGTCTTTCCGTGCTGAAAGCATTGTCTTTGGATGGGCTCGTTGGTAAGTGCGACCAGATCCTGACGACTCTCTGTGATGCTTCCTTCCATCATTTTTCACTAACTTATACTCCCCACAGTGTCGGATGCTTCGCTCTTCGATCCCCAAGGCCTCTATCCTTGTTCATTCGGGTGCGCGGCCTTACCATCCCCTTGTGCTCTCTGCCGCGATACAAAATACGCTGCAACCAACAATTGGGATTTCTCTGCAACGAACCTTCTACCGCGCAAACCCCTCCGGATAATTTATTCTCGCTTCATAAGTGCCCTTCGGAGCCGAATCATTGACGACATCACCAAAGTCTCCAGCGACGTAATTTGCAGACGTTCGGCCCATCGGTTGATGGATGGATTTTTACTCACTTCCTCGCCTATTTCGAATGAATGGGCAGCCGACTGGTTAAATGGGGCAAGGCTCAGGTAATGTTCAAGCCTTCAGACACCGATTGATCGATGCTGACGCTCGCAGGCCACTCGTACATTGCCAGCTCGAGTTGCACCTTAGCACTTCAAGATTAGAGATCTACTCACATTTCCGGCCCACCGACCTTCTTCCCCTTGATTTTAGTCACCCATTGGCTGCCGGCACACCAATAGCACTTCTACCCTTCGGAGTTCCATCGTATTTCTTGTCGACATACAATGGCCCTACATCTGGAATCACCTCCAAATTTGAACAGTCTCTCGCTGGACTTGGTGCAGGCGATTGGAAATCACCCTTCCCCACATCGCACCCCGAGAGACAGAACATCTTTCGTCCGGGTGTTGCTGAATGGTCCAGTCCTACCTACGTCATCGCTTGGATATCTGTGCAGAACAAGCAGGGTGAAGATAAGGGGATGGCTATCATCTGGCCATTGCAACTCTGTCTTGCATTTACAGCTTCTTCCCAGTCTGCTCATGCTCGGCGGCCTCTCTCTCACCTGCCAGACCTGCCACCCCAACTTCAACCCTCACCGTCGCCGCCACCGCCACCCCCCGTCACACACTCTCTGTCCCCATCAACTGAGACAGATGCCCCCGCTATCCCTACTCCCTCAGTCTTTGGTCGGCGCCCTATCTCGCGTCGTCCCTGTATGTCGCCCACGTCGGAGTCCGTTCGTGCATTCCGTTGCTTGACACTTTCGAAGTCGTCAAAGGTCGAGAGCGTAGTCTCAGAAGTAGGAATGTATGTGGAATCCGTTGCAAAAGAGCGCGAAAGGGAACGTGAGCGCATACGAAGAGAACGTGAAAATGCACAAACCTCCACTTCTCCCCGACCACTGTCCACACCCTCTTCTAGTGCCAGCGTTCTAGCCTCAACTTCTGTCACGATAACTGGCAATTCTCCTGTGATCCCTTCTCCAACTAACGGAACCCTTGTAACAGGTGAAAGCCAAGTGTTTACAAGCCCTGTCCAGGCGCCAGCTGTGGTTACCTCCGACAACGATAATAACCTTCCCGGACCCTACCCCTCTCCCCCTTCCGCGTTAGGAAAATCAAAGGCACAACCTACCCCCTGCGATGCAAACTCTGTCGCTGCCGCCCCTGAACTCCCTTCCCTAGCATCACAGCCGGAATCTTCCACGTCAGTCCTTGATCCACCCTTTGATCCATTCGGACCCATCGATGTCACTTGGACGCAGCCCCTCAATGACTATATGGACCTTGGGGAATCTTACGATATGGGCTTTTCCATGAATGTTGACGATATTGGAGCGAGAGATGGTGGGACCACGAGCACAGTACGCGCGAACATGGATTTCGAGGATGGTTTCATTTTTACCGAGGATGACTTCGATTTCTTTGATCGACCCTCTGGAGGTGGTCGCGTTTCCCGGCCCATCGCCCCTTCACTTGAAGTATCTTCTCGTCTTCCACCTGCCGGAGCTGCGCCCATGGAATTGTCGCCATCAATTCTTGGAGACGGGACTTTCTCTGTGACTACTTGTATTCCAGGCCAGCAACAGCTGTCCCCGTTTGCCGCCAGTGGAACTGTGTATCCATCCACACCTTGCATATCTGAAACGTATCATGTACAAGACCTGGTCGCAACTGGCGCAGACATGACTCTGCCGTCTCCAGGGTCTACCCCGAATTCGGAACCGACCACACCCCAAGTTAAATTGTCCCTTGAGCGAAAAAGAGGACTTGCGATTCAATCCAGCTTTTTTGATCCAATCCCATTTGCACAGAGCCATAGACTATCTGACTCCAAATACCACATGGGTAAATTTGCCCTCCCCAGTCCGCCGGATGAGGAGGACCGAACGCACCCGATACCTCTTATCTCGTCACCCAGTCAGAACGGTCTCTGGAAAAATCAATACAATGCCGTCACTGATCCCCGCATCGGCCTTGTGAAGAAGTTAATCGGGGTCAAACGGAAAAACTTCGACCCAGGGTCCCGTAGAACAAGGTGGTGCCCTAGTTGGTCACAACGTAGCCTGGATCTGGAATTTTCCACGCCGGACGACGTCGACAATGTCTCTGATATGGCATCGGACGATGAGGATATTGATGGTGCTGAACCTGCTATCCCTTCTCGTACCACCACGCCGCCTCCGGCATATGTACCTCATGGGCCAACCTTGCTGCATATGCAATTTTCTCATCCATATCTCCTTCCCCTCAGTAGACCCTTAAGGCCTCCAGGCGCAGCAGTAGCACCCATGACAATCCCAATACCTGTCCCCACATCCGTCCCCACTCCGGTGTCACCTGCAGCTGCACTTGGCGCCACATCGGAAAAGTCAAAGTCTCTGGAAGCCGCAGGAAGCATGATTGCTAGGGAGGTCGTTGAAAACAGCATATTTGCTGATGCATGGCGAGCCAGCAACAGTCATTGTTTACCGCACAGGCAACCAGACGTCCGGCCAGTCGATGTGTCAACCTTGGCACAGATCATGCACAGTCTTCCTGTGCTCGAAGGTCCAGTCGAGTTGCAAGCTTTTTTACACCACGGTGTGTGCATCGATTATAGTCAAAATTGTTATTGATTCTTCTTAATCTAGAAGCTGGCGCAGCCCAAGACCAACCGCTCCTTCAACGCATGGATCCCCCGATGATTTCAGTTGGTAAAGGTGATTCTATCATCCAAATATTACCTTCGTCCTTGCGCTTTTGGGAAAAACTCGGGTTAACACCGCGGACGGGCAAGAAAGATCTTACGGTCTTTCTCTGTTTCGAGGATAATGGCCCTGACAAGCAAGCGCTAGCGGAAACCTGGTTGAGAAAGATGTCCACAACATACAGCGTGCGTCCGTTATATGACCCTTTAAGCTGCTCTAGAACCTTGATTTAGGCACGACAATTGGGTGCCCACGTCCTTGGAAGCCACCCTCTGTGTTCTGTGGACGGTATATTTGCTTTGCGACTAGATTCGCTTCGTAAACATTTAGGTAAGTAGTAACCTCATGCTTTACATACTTCGCTGATTACCGGCACAAGCTTCGTTCGCTACAGACTTACCTCCAGAACTAGCTGGTCTTGTCTTCTACATCGCAATTCCGGACTCGGCAATGACCCTCGCATCGCCTCTCCTTCGACAAATTTCTTCCGCAATGAAGAGACTGCAGAAAGTTCGTTCCGATAACCCGATCACCCTACAACTCATACCCGAACATCACATCACCTCGCACGACCTCGGAATCTGTGACTTTGAAAGGCTCAGTTTTTCAGTATATCATCGTGTTCCTCAGCCGGTCGACCGCACCATGTCACGCAAAATTTTCTACACTGGAAAAGAAATCCGTAGGGTTTTCCGGGAGCCTGCATTTACGCTACCACGACCGCCCAAACCCGTTGTGCATTTCAGCCTGGGTCCATCCCGAACGTTGGACGTGTTGGATCGGCATACCTTTCTACACGTCGGCTATAGACTGTCGGCATGCGGGAGGTGGCTCTTGGCAACATGTGTTGACCAGCGAGGCGAATCTTACGACCTCGGGACTTGGCTAGCTCAGGACGAGGTCGAAACGTCAGCCATCCTGCAAGTCTGGAATTTTGCACTACAAGCTGCGCAAAGTACTAATATTGAATGGCGCTTGGTGATATCTAAACTGGGACCCATGTCCCCTGCAGAGCTTGACGGTTCGTAGTTTGTCTGATGTTGAAAATTATGTCTGACCCATGTTTTTCAGCTTGGATTCATCACTTATCGGCAACACTGCCTCTTTGCCGTGACGTCGCTCCTTTCCATGTCACTATTCTATCCGTCGATCAGAGCATCTCGTGGTCGCTCACGCAATTAAGTCAACCTAGCACTGGACAACAAACACCCTCACGACGCGCCGCGGGAAAAGATTCGTCTTCAAAGTCACTGTACGTGGATGTAACCACCGCTACGACCTACGCAGTCTACCCTTCCACACGTATACCCTTGCCCTCTCCGCCAGCACATCCCTGGGCGGATTGTTCCTTCATTCCCGACAATGAAGGCGTTGCCAATACCGACACAACTTGCCCCATCCTTCCTCTTCGTTCGACCATTCTCCTGTATGTTCCCCCCAAGCGAGCATGCGCATCATGCTCTACCCTCCACATCCACTTCCTCCATAGCTGCAAATCCCCAGGATCTTCGCTCGTTATCCCAGACGATGTTACATCTCAGGAAATCACGCGAAATTATTATGAGCTTGCTGTACTTGCAGGTTTACAGGGACCTTTTGGATACCCTATCCTGCCGTTGCATCTATCTGCGCTTGAATCGATGCAAGATGCGCTTCGGCAAGAACCTGAATAACCGTAAAAGCATTTCATACTTTCTTTTTACTCTCTTAGACCTGCCCCCCCTCGCCCACTATCTTGTTGCACGCCCGTCTTATTCTGGCATTATTGTTGTATCCTTACTGGTCGTATCACTGCATCTTTTATCTTTCCCTATGTGCAACCCGCGATGTAGTTGTTACTCAAAGCGAATGTAATGGTCATTCTTGGCGTTCTACTGCATCTTCTTCTCTTGCGCGCTATAATCCTTTGGCGCTTCAGACCGTACAGTAGACTGTATGCTAGCAAGCGCATTGATGCCAATCAGGACGATAGGTACCAGGATGAAGAATGCGACGAGAAGCGACGTGATAAGAGCCGGTGTAAGGAGCTGGTAGTTGTGAAGGATACCCCCTTTGGGCGATGCAACAAACGACGCGTTAGGCATCGCCACTGCGTCAGGTGGCGAGTCAAATTCTGATAGCGGGGGCAACTCGCGTCGCTCCAGTGGAATATGAGAGCCAGCATAGATGACGAGGTGGTTCGATGCAAGGGCAGCGAGTCTATCGAGCTCCTTTGAGAGAAGTTGCTCTAGATACGCAGGAAAGTGAGAGACGGCGAATGGATACTGCTCGGAGGAAACACGGACCATGTTCAGTCATCACCGTTTTCCTGTATCTTGGGGATCCTTCGATGGGAGGCATCGAAATGGAAAGGACGTGTTTCTTGTCAGCTTCCAGATCCCACGCTCCCGAGCCCGGGATAATGTCGATAGCGATGGAACCACACCGGCTGGTGAGGAGCGCCACTGTCTCGGGCGAAGATCCCAGACTGCGCTCGACATGGGGTAGCTGGCGTGAGCTGGGTGCATCTTTGATCATACTTGCAAGTTTGCACGAGGGTTGAAGGGTGCGCAGATCGGAGCTGTGTACCTGCGCAGGCTCGTTATTCCGACTAGTACGGTCCACGTTCGGGCAAACGACATACCCCCGGGTGGTCTACCAGGACGATGGCATCATACGAACACACGTCTCCGTTCGAGAAGATGCCTTCTAGTAGGGCATCGTGACTGGGACGCGTGCCAGGAGTGAGATTGATGAGCGCATCCGACCTGGAACAGGGCAAGATGTCAGACGTTTCGAATTTAACAAGGACATGACGGTGATTACCTCTGAGAAGACCAGGCGACAAAGGGAATAGTGTTTGAGAATGCGAACACGCCAGAGAATGGCAGCAAAGCCAACAGAGCAACACGCGCAGCCATTGCCAGCAAGAGTCCAACTTGAAGTAACAAGCTCAGGCTGTTCGGTCACAACAAGGGTTACGTAAGCACAAAGTCAGTCACGGTACTCCTCGGACTAGCGTCTGCTTCAAGCTTGACAACGACGCCATGTCCTTGGCCACAATCCCCTCACAGGCAAAATCAAAGCAGCTCAGAGCATGTCTGCTCTGCTCCATAATACAGCACCCCATGGACTTTAGAAAGAACGGTTGCCCGAACTGCGAGGAGATCATGCAGGTACGTGCGTCGATACACCCGCTTCTCATCAGGTTCACCCAACTGTTCCCTTGACCAGATGAAAGGATCTCCGGACCGCATCGCTGTCTGCACAACGACCTACTTTGATGGTATCATAGCGGTCATTGACCCAGAATCCAGCTGGGTCGCCCGCTGGCAGCGAACATGTGCGTCAGGTGCACTCCTCGGAGTTTCGGGTCGCTGCTGATACCCCTCCGCCCAGCCAAGTACGTGCGAGGCATGTACGCCGTGCGAGTCAAGGGACGCGTTCCAGAAGACGTCGAAGCCGAACTTGAGAGTCGAGGCATCAAGTACCGACCAAGAGACCAGACGGATCAAGATTAAGCGGCGCACAAGGTCCCTCCTCCATTTATTTTCTTGGCATCTCCGTTATCCACAACTTGATACTTTTTCCGTGCAACGTCCATGGAGGAATGCCTTCTTGCTTCACACGTCATCCATCTTGCGTGTGATGGTTTCGTCCGTGTTCCGTACTAGCGAAGAATTCACGCCACTTGAAGGGCCGTTTGGTGCTCGACATGATCTAGCTTTCTCGTAGATGCAATACCGCCATATCGGTACACCTTTGTTGTTCTTCCATGTTGTAAAACTCAAATAACAGGCACGCGACATGCGGTCATTGTATGTATCTGCATTTGCATGGTGGTTGATCCATTTGAATTTGAAAGCCGATTCATCAATGAAGTACTTGGATCCCGAGGTTGGATCTCGAATCCGGAGCTTTCGACACCCTACCGCTGGATTGAACCCATCATGATGGTTCGGATCCAACCTTGGGATTTGCTGTCTCGAACTGACGACAAGGCACGGAGATCCAGTGCAATTTCGGTTCTGCCCCACTGAATCATGTCGGAACTTTGGAAAGCAGGATAAGTACACTCCACATCTACCACCCGGCCGGACCGTCACACCTTACATCAGATTGTACTAAACACCAGTAGAATGAGCTCCTGGACGCCGCACCGTGGGGACCATGGCGGCGAATGGATGTCTTTTTTTTCTCAGTCGACTTTCCGATCAATTAGATGGGAAAATGGCGCATAAAGTGTGGGTTGGATGGCCAAGGTATACAACTCGCCACGGCATTGGTTTATCAGTTACAACGAACAAGTACATACAGCTGATTACGGATGATTGTAAATAAAGCAAGTGCTTTTTGCCAAAGAGCCTTCTCCACTTCCTGTCAAAATGATATGATGAATATTATAGTAGCTCGTGCAGCACTTGATCGTAACGATGGGGTAGATGGGAGCTGTTAAAATGGAGATGTTACTCTTCCAAAATAAGACAGTCAAGACAGAAAGATATACCTGAGCATGTTCGTAGAATACACGATTTGAGAGAAGACCTTCTCAGTGTCCAGGACTTCAAACAATCTAACTTTCGCCGCGTCTTTGCCAGAACCGGCGGTCGACAGTCTTTGTGAATTTGGCAAGTCCCCGTCTCTACGAGCCCAGAAGACACGTCCCGGGGGGTATAAATCTGCCATCTGCATGTTTGCCTCGAGTGTTTTCCGCGTCGCTAGAAACTGGGGAAGTATCATAAACCAAATTGAGAAACACAAACGAGATTTGGGGTGAGGGACGTACTCACCCACTGCATATCCTCAGGAGAACCTTCTCCGTTCTTCCATTGTCTCGTGCGATGCGTTACGATAGAGTATCCTTCTCGTCCACCATTCTCATTCGCCTCGCATAACCATAACGCTGCATTCCGGATATCGCGTACAGATCCCAACGACAGCCGAGATACAATATCATCCGAATGTATGAAAGAGACAATCAACTTGGACGCCAGACGGCTCAAGTCTGCATCAGTGAGACAGCTAAGTGGTCAAGATTAAGAGGGCATCTGACAAAAGGTTAACAATCTCGACTTACGGTGGTGCTATACAATATACTGACACAGGGCGATCCACGGGAAGGCCGCTTGACGAGACAGTAAGGCAAGTGGTTGAGTCTGCCCACATCTCCGAGGTGGTTGAACATATGACCACACCCCATGGTCGACATCACTCACCAACGCCAAGAGGGCGGCCACGCCAGCCCCGAGGGAGTGCCCACAGAGAATCAACTCTGCCCCACGGCAATGAAAAATCAAGTCAGGACACAGCTGACACATGGTTCTGTGGAATTGATCAACGAACCATAATCCGGGTTCCGACTCAATGCATCCATCACAGCCAGATGTACTGGCTTCCCGATCTCACCCATAACCCTCGCCATGCGGAGCATACCACCGTGCACATGGTATCGAGGACGTTGAAGCGTTGACGACAGGAACGAGGATCGCCTGCGACTGTGACACCACCCTGACTCTGGGAATGGGACTTTGACATCTGGACCATGGTCGTCTACCAAAGTGCTCGATGCTGGCTCGAATTCCACGGGTTCGCACGTCAAGTCCACCGCTAGCTCGTTTAGGGACATGGTACCTATTCCCATGATCATTCGTCATATGTTCCTGTCTTCGCTGACTGTCAAAGATATACATACCACGAAGAACGAGAACGACTTGACAACGATCATGATCTGTGAGCACCCAAAATCTGGGCATTTGGCGCTCAACGCCGATGACGGCGGTAGCTCGCATGCGCGATTGCATTTTCTGGGTATCTGGGCGTCCAACATGGACCGATCGTTCAAAAATTTCCTTGTCATGCTTGCCCAGCAAGATATCCCACCACGAATACTCTACATCGTCCTTTGAGGCAGGGGGTGAAGTTCCAGATGTGCCCTCCATTTCGGCTTCGGCGTCGTTCACGGCCTTTTCCAACTGTGCTTCCTCGGCTTCCTTCTCGTTGGATACCGAGGGTGCTTTGGCACGTGCGGATGGAGAGGCGAGCAAAGGCGATACTCCGAAGAACAAAAGGCTAGCGCCACCATACCCTGCGAGGACCATCTTGGAAAAACGTCTCAGGTTCATCTTGATCTCCTCTGCTGATTTAGGATGGTGTTCCGGCCGCGCATCCTTCCATCGTGAGGACGTCATAGATGGTATAGACAGCCGGGAGAGCACGCTCGCAGATTGTGGTCTCGAATGGGAAATCGTCGGTGCTTCACCGATATCAGCAGATATGAGTTGACCGCGATGTCCTGGGAATATAAGGTCCGAGGTGACACGGATGCGAGAGGGGACCCGTTTGAGCTGAGGGCCGTTTGTAGGAGTATGTACCTCGACCTCGCGGAGGTAAGGGGACCATCGTGATTCGTGGTGTTCTTGGGTGACTCCCTGGAGTGCAACCCAAGCGATAAGAGCTCTAGCGACCTCTGTGAAGCCATATTTCTTGATTGGTATAACGTGACTTGGAGTGGGATTGTCCCACTCCCTCTTTACGAGATCAATAAACGGGCCTAATGAAAAGGATGCTTCGCTGCTCTCGGGGAATATGATGGAAAGGATATCGATGGAGCTGTGGGCGGCGCGAAGCGATGCGGAGGAGATGCATTCTCCTAGGTATATCGGCACGAGCGTCAGGGTTTCGGCAAAGTCGATCGCACTGGAGACAGCGCCCTCGACGACGGGAGCGGTGACCTTGCGTCGACCGAAGATGGTATCATCGAAAGCGAGCGCGGTAGCCACTAGTGTGCTGGATGCCACGCCGCGAATGAGAGAGAACTAGAGCGGCGTCAATCACTGGCAGGCAAGCGAGGGAAACGAGATACCCCAAGTCTGGTTGTTCCCTTTACCGCAGAGAAGGTGAGGGCGGTCATTGCGGACGCGACGTCGACACCGCGCCTGCCATATCTCTCCCAGTCACAAGTGCGCATCAGCCTGAGTGTGAGCTGGGTGGAGCGAAGCGTCGGGCGTGATTATGTCACAAAAATAATTTATATTATTTCCCTCCACCAATGTTGCTCCGCCGTCCCGTACTAGTCGGTCTGGTCCGTCGCACCCCACGTCGCTGCCATCTGCGTGCATTTGCTACCGAGGCACCCGTCGACAGCGAACTCAAACCCTCCAATTACGGCCAACCTCTCTTTCGGTCACACCCCCACCTGTGTGAGCACTGACTCTCCCTCGCAAGACAACACCGGAACCTGAACAAAATTACAGTGAAACCACATGAGCTGACGCCCGGAATCCCCGTCGAGGAGTATGAGCGGCGAAGGCGACAGTTGATGGAGAATCTCCCAAGTGATTCCGTCGTAGTCTCCGTCGCCGCGCAGATCAAGTACATGAGCGGAAGTACGTAGCACTGTCTTGCATTCCTTCAGGCTTCCAATGTCCTCTCAGATATATTGTAGGCCATCCCTCGTCTCGACCTGTCAACCTTGTTGAGCGGCAGTCAGCTACAAGTTCCGCCAGGCCTCCGACTTTTGGTACCTTACGGGCTTTGAAGAGCCAGATGCAGCCGTTATCCTAGGTCAGCTAACTCTAGCCACAAGGTTGACGTCAGGCTGAAAGCGGCATTGATCAGAGAAGACTTCCACTTCACGTGGCTATCGAATGACGTTGTTCTCTAGTGGCAAGGACACTCTCAAGGAAAAATGGGAGGGCGCCAGGTACTACTATGAGCGAATACCGCTGATAAAGTCGCTAATAACCTTGCGATATCCAGGACAAGCTTCGACGATGCTTTGAGCATATTCAGAGCAGATGATGCTCGGTCTATACAGAGCTTCCCTAGTCAACTCAAGTCACTAGCTAGTCTCTACTCCAACATTTACATTGATATGCCCAACTCATCATCAAAGCGGTCTCCGCGGACCGCCAAGTCCTTACTGCGGTATCTTGGTCCCCCCGTGCAGCACAAATCAGAATACGAGACAGTCGTGGAATCTTTGTCTACTTCACGGAGACATGACTTGGCGTCACAAGTTGCGAGATTGCGCGCCATCAAGAGCGAGCGCGAACAGCAGGTCATGCGGGCCGCTGCTGACATTAGTGGTCGCTCTCTCGCCAAGGTCAGTCACCTCACATCCAATATCGTAAATGATAGATGCTGAAGGATGCCTTACCTGCTAGACCATGCGGTTCACCCGCCCTGGGATTCCAGAAAGTGCAATTGCAGCTCATTTTGAATATTTATGCTGTCTCTCCGGATCACAACGTTTAGCATATGTACCCGTTGTTGCCTCGGGGTATTTATCAATTTGCCCTTTTGCGAGTAACCGGGTTCACTGGGTTTATTAGACCTAATGCGCTCATTATACACTATACCTCTAATAATCAAGTGGTTCGGGACGGTGAGATGATCCTGATGGATGCGGGTTGCGAATACAAGTTAGTACCCCGCTCTTGATCCTTTCGTTTAATTGCTGAGGGATCCTAGTGGTTATGCCTCAGATATCAGTTAGAATCTAGAGCCTTTGGACGTCCTTAGATCACTCTAACCTGTCTCTTGTTTAGCACGCACATATCCTGCCTCTGGGGTGTTTAGCGCGTCACAGAAAGACCTCTACACGGCCGTCCTGAATGTCCAGAAAACCATGGTATCCATGTGTACGGAATCCGCTGAACTCAATTTACATCAACTCCACCGCAAGTCGTGCGATCTTTTGCGAGCCGAATTGAACCAGATCGGGTTCAACCTGCACACGGGAGAATTGGAAAGGATATTGTATCCACACTTTTTGAGCCATCCGATTGGAATAGGTATGTCTTATTGTCTTCTCTCGTTGGGCAGCGGAGCGCCCCAAGGGTTGGCGGCGACTTACAAGATGAAACTTAGATTTGCATGAGTCGGCGAACCTTGCCCGTGGGGACCGGTGAGCGAAAACTTTCTTTCGGTGGCGTATAAAACTCATCCAGCAAATAAAAACAAAAAAAATGCATGCTAGTTTGCAGGCGGGAATGGTCATTACTGTGGAGCCAGGTATGTAGATCCGTCCAGCGCTTATTACACCTTATATGCTTATTTCCCCGCAGGAATTTACGTACCCCCATCATCTCAATTTCCAAAGGCGTTCCATAATGTGGGCATTAGGATCGAGGTTCGTGACCCTACCTCATTGCAATGCTGTGTCATGTTCCGATGCTTATGTTTACACAGGACGAGGTCCTCGTCGGTAAGGATCATCCCATAGTGCTGAGTGTTGCCGCCCCCAAAGAGGTTAGTGCCCTCAACTCCAGCGTCCACGTTCAAAAAAGAGTTGCATATCACAATTCCAGATTGTAGACATCGAAGGGGCATGTCAAGGACAATTGGGGATAGAGCCCCTCTAGGATATCTTACGACATCACTATCTTGTCTCTCTACCCTGGAGCAGCCCTTGTGCATTCTCAATCTACCGCTTCCATGGCCTTCAGAATTTGATCCCGCCTCAACCATTTACCCTCGGGCGTGAAGTACCAGCTGAGGAAGGCAAAGATGGTGATAGCCCCGAAGATGACGACAGCCTGCATAACTTTGTCAGATCGAAGAATATCATGCCGAGGGTGGAATGATGACGTACAAAGTTGAACGTCTGGGCAGTAACAGGGAAATAAAACGGAGAGATATCGACCTAGGGTCAAGATCAGTCCGTGAACGATCATCACAGCTAAAAAAACGCGTACAGCAAAAATAACTGCGTTGAAAACAGCTGCACAAATATAGAACGGTTTTGCATATTTGCCAAGCCTGAATCGGGAAGACTGAAACTGGTTCGGAGTCATGAATAAGCGTAGCAGGGCAATGAGCCCGTATGCTGCAATAGTCGGCACAGCACCAGCTGACACCAATGACGTGAATGCGACTTGGCTAGGCAAGATCGTGCACAAAAGGACTCCGGCAAAGATAAAGATGACCGTGACTGCATTGCGGGGTTGGCCTTGTGCGTCTACTTTTCCGATCCATCCAGACAGTGGAAGCACACCATCGCGAGCGACGGCGAACACCAGCCGAGACGAAGCGACAATTGCTACCGTAGTGTTCTATGGAATCATGGAGTTAGTGGTACCCAACCTGAAGAAATCCAGAGAATCGTTTCATACCATAATGAGACCAAGGACGGCTAGAATTGTCATGAATATGCTGGCTTTCTTCCCTAGAGCGAGAGCATATATTTGGACAAATGGTTGAGGGGCGTTGAGCGCAAACACGGTGTTGAGGTCCGGTGTACAAAACAAAAACAATATAGTGGTAATGAAACCGAGCACCCCAGTGGCAATGGCACTCAATAAAATGCCTCTGGCTGCAATGACACTAAAAAAAGGTAAGTCGAGGAATGTACCTGTCACTTCAGCGTACCTCGCGTTTTTGGTTTCTTCAGCAATATGGCCCGATGCATCGAATCCTGTCAAGGTCCCAGCAGTGAAGAGGCTGTCAATCGGCCTCGATCAATCTACCGGAATATCTAGACGATAAATATGCGACATACAAAGACAAGATCCAGTTCCACCCAGCGGGAGCCCCAGTACCATTGTCTAGTGAAACGGGGTTAGTGGCGCTGATAAGTATATCTCACGTGATCCTGACACGCACAGGTCATTGTAAAGACTTCCGAGGCTGAGCGGAACCCGTAGGTTTTTGAGACGCCAATAGGTAGCCAGATGAGACACAAGAAGAAGTCAAGCATAAGCAATGCGACCGAAAACTTAAAAACGCCGGAATAGAGTCTAGGAGGTAGGTAGTTCATGGCCACCGAAACTAACAACATCAATTCAGAGAGTATCCAAATGAAGGCTCGCCATTTGATGTTATTGTTGCCGATGCCTCCAGGGAAGTCGATTTCCCAGACAGCCAATTGGGAGACAATGTAATTGGCAGTAGTCTGTCAACGAGATGATCACGATCAATGATTCGTCGTTGAAAGGGTGCCAGCTCACCTGACAATTGCTTGCGGTGAAAGTCATCCAGGCCGTACAAGCCCACCAAGCGACCAAAAAACCGAAAAATCTGGCATACTTCGGTCCAGCACTCTCAGCGGCCCAGACATAGATGGAACCGCTCAGAGGTAACGCAGAGCAGACTTCGGCAAGAACTGCAGCGGTTATAACCATGAAGACGACCGTAACGACGTAAGATGACCTGCAACAGTGAGGATAAGCTTGTCAAGACGATCAAGAGTAAATACCATATTGCAGCAGGACCACCAGCGAGCAAGCCAAGGAACAAGACCGAACTGCAAGTGGGAGTCACTATCATTTGAGCAGCGACACTTTTGGACAGCTATTAGTCCCTACCGAACGCCTCCAATGAAATTCAGAGAGACAAAACTAGCGGCAAAGCTTTCGATAAGATGCCAACTGCGATGAAGTTGCTAGAGAAGTGGCGTGTCAACATCAATCGTCAGCGAACTTAAGTGAGAGCTTTCTGACCTGCTTGTAACCAAGCCGATTCTGAAAAAGTAAGAAACGACGTCAGTTATACATGTATTGCTCCCGTAGGAGTGGTAATAATAGGGGATACTGGGGGCTTCCCTACGCAGGTATGATCGCTGTTCAGGTTCAGGCGGTATAATCTCAACCCCCGGTGCTTCTTCCTCAGAGGATACCAGACCTGCGAAGCCAGGCCAAGGTTCTCAGAGTCCGCAGTCAGGGATACCCGCAGCCCGATTCCAGTTTGCCACTATAAAGCAACGTTACCGATCATCAGTGATGCCTCAGCGCATCATCCCGCCGAAGTTGGCCCAGCGTCTGAGATGGCGTATTACCAATTGCAAAGCATCTTTATCTTCAGTAGGTGCATTGTCGTTTGGACTGGCTTTGGAGTCGCCATCGCTAGACGGAGGAGACATCGATACTACGGGCGAAATTCCCAGGGGAAAAAACAACTGATGGTGACAGGTACTGTGAGCGATAACGTGCGGTATAAATACAGTGATGTATGTAACTCCGATATAACACCATCTTCATACGGGTCACAAAGCCGTGGACACAACCTCAAGGGATGTTCAGACGCTGTCATGTCGGATTGTGAGGCAACAGTGGCAACGGACAGGAGAAAAGCATACTGGTTTCAATGCCTTGATAAGGAGCCACTCTTCGTTGGAAACATCGGTCTTAAACGATGACTGGAGGGAGTATGTGAGAATAATAAATGTTTGTGTGATTCAAGTGTCATACCTTGAGAACATCGATACTTTGCCTCGTGATGTGACTGAGAAGTTCGTCTTTATCATCAAAATGGCGGCCGAACATCTTGGCTGATTGATACACTGCGTGTTCAATCTTGACAGCTACGCCTCCACCCGCCTGCGATTTCTTGACAAGCTGGAGATGACAATTGTGAATTATTCACTCGACCGAACGACTCGTGACTTACATCGAAGGGCTTATGATTGATTTCCAGCGATGTTCTGTACACAAACGCGTGAGGACTGATATGAGGCCAAAATCTTTGTCGCAGCAGCTTACATCTTCCCAAGGTCAATGATGTCCTTCTTCTGCGTGGTTGGGTCGACCCTCACAACGCAGATGGGAGTACCAATCCGTAATGTTCCGTCGAGAATATCCACGCCCAGTATAATAGGATCACGTTTACAAAATGGAGCGATGGTCTTCAAGCGGCAGGGCCAGATTGCTTGCGGCGCGGCATCCCGGCGCTTGGCTTCCATTATTTCGTTGTTGTATGCAGTGAATGCGTCAAATAAGTGGTAGATAATATCGGCTGCACTGGTGTCAGGGGATTCGTGTCAAATTTAATCTAGTACATACCTTTGAATATCTTGATGCCCATCTCCTCCGCTAACCGCTCAGCATCCTTGTCTACAGGGACATCGAAGGCCAGAACAACTGCAAGTTCCTTGGCTTTCTCAAGCATTGTCGCCGTGCGCATGATGTCCTTCTTGTGTACGGGACCAATGTTGATACCCGACACTGGGATCTTGCTGACCTTCAAGAAGTCGAGGAGAGCCTCAAGTGAACCCAGGGTGCTTGCCTGTACCGAGACACCACGACCGGATTTATCGATGGAGTTCAGCAGGGAAGTAAGGTCGGACATGACTTCCTCCATCATATCTTCCTCATTGTCGTTAGGACCAACAACCAGAAGCCGTGAACCAGCGATAGCTCTCTCAAGATCAGGGGCAACAACTTTAACACCCAGTGCTGCTTTCACCTCCTTGTGGTGCACATAGGCAGACTAAGGGTTACAAAGTATTAGCGGGAAAGGCTTGGCATTGTGGGAAGGCCGCACACACCTTTATACGCAACTCCCGTAGAGGCTGCGGCGTAAGTAATGCACGAATCTGAGTAACAATAGGTCCATTGAGACCGCAGACGACGATTTTGTCACCCTCGTGTAGAATGCCATTAGAAAGAACAACGTCAATGGTGGTCCCAAGACCTTCGACGACCTTGACTTCCAACACCGTACACTCTAGCTCTGACAGGTACATGAGGCGATCGCTCATCCGTTGTTGAGTTAAGTTGATCAAAAGCATGATCATGTCCGGGACTCCTTCCCCAGTGATGGCAGAAGTGGGTACAAGCGAAACATTTCGGGCGAAGTTCTTGTTCTCGTAGTAGAGGATAGCGTTAAGGCCTTGCTCAGCAAAGGCAAGAATCGTCTTCTGGACACGATCCTCGAACTCGCGCTGCACAGATCTCTTCTGTTTGGCCAATGATTCCTGGAATGCACCATCTGGAGTTGCCTCCCATCCGAACATACGATCAATCTAGATAAGATTGAGAAGCAGCGCATGTACCAAGACAGACAGACAGTTACCTTGTTGAGAGCGACAATAAAAGGAGTCTTACGATCTCTAAGTAAGCGGAGAGACTCGAGCGTTTGTGGTTCGAGACCGTGCTATTGGGCGATCTTGAGCAAAACACAGTGCTCAGTAAGGTAACATACCATGATATCAACGACAAGAATGGCAATATTGCAAAGCGAGCTTCCGCGACTGCGCAGATTGGTGAATGATTCGTGGCCAGGAGTGTCGATTATAAGCAATCCCGGAACTTTATACTCTTGTTTACCATCCTATATCGAACTGTTAGAAAGAAGGAATAACAACAGACAACCGCAAACCTTGTTTAACACCGCCGTCTTAGTCTTGATAGCGTCCACAGGGAAATACGTTGCACCAATTTGCTGCGTGATACCACCGGCCTCGCCCTCTTGTACGTTAGTTTGCCGGATCTGGTTCGGCTGAGTAAGAATCATGCAGGGGAGTCACCACAGATCCTGACCTTGTCGAGGAGTTTGGTTTTACCGGTGTCGACATGTCCCAGAATGCAACAGATCGGACTGCGTAGGTTGTCCTTACTACGCGCGGCGAGTGCAGCCTCGTGTGCTTTTGCCTTACGTTCTGCAGCCTCTACCTTCTTCTGCGCGGCTAGGCGCTGTGCCTTCGTCATACCATCACTGGATTCTTCAGAGCTACTCTCTGAATCTTCCTCGGAGTCGTCTTCGGAAGATCCTTCTTCTTCTGAGGATTCCTCTGCGGGAGGCTTGAGATCGGATCCTTGGATTGCTTGGGGCTTGTTTGCTGTCCCGTTAGCGGGTGATACTAGGGTAGTTGAATTAATAAAGGAACAAGAGATCGCAATATGTACGGACCAGTAGGCGCTTCTTTGATAGGTTGGGGAGGCTCGGGCGTAGGAGGAACGGCAGGTACCTTTGTCGAGCTCTTAGAAGCTGGAGGCGCAGCGCTCTGTTCGTCTTCGCTCGACGCATCCCAATCTTCCTTAACAGCGGGAGCTAGGGCAGAGGCGTCATCTTCCTCCGCACTGCCAGCGTCCCATTCATTCCTAACATCATCAGCTGTACTCGCAGGCTCGAGTGGGGTAGGCGATATAGAAGGAGAAGGAGATGCAGTGGCCGGTGCAGGACTCAGCGGTCTTGATTCCAAAGCAGGAGTAGCAGGGATTGAGTCTGTATCTTTGCCCTGTGGTGTCTTCTTTTTGCGAGAACCATAAACCACTTTTTTACCAGCAGAAGGTACGCCGGCAGAATGTTGCAAACCCTCGATCTGCACTCCTGAGGCAATCAATGCTTGTCTGCGCCGCTCAGCAGCAGCCTTCTCCTCCTTTTGCTTCTTCGTCAGCAGGCGACCCTCTTTCTTGGCCAACTCGCGTTTTAGCTACTCCGTCGGATGAGGAACACCATGGCATCTACTAATTTTCTGGCGCACCTTTTCTTTCTCTTTCTTCCTTTGCTTCTCCTCTTGGCTTTTCTTCTCCTCTTCCGCTGCTCGCCTCTCTTCCTCCTCAATGCGTCGTCTCTCCTCTTCTTCCCTCCGCCTCGCTTCCTCTTCTAATCTCTTCTTCTCCTCCATCATTGCCTTCAGGGCACTTATTCCACCTTTCTTTTTATTTGAAGTGGGGGCTGGTGCCGGAGCCGCGGGAGGTGGGGCCGATCCATCTTCATCCTTTTTGCCCTTCTTCTTCTTCTTTTTCTTCGCGGCAGCCCCCCCACCGTCCTGGCCATCCCCTTCTTCCCCTTCTTCCTTTTCTACCTTTGGTTCAAGAGGTGCTGAAACCGGCGCCCCGGCTGCAGTATTGTCTATTGGTACTGCTTCAGCAGCGACAGTCTTCTTTGCTTCCGCCTGAGCCTTTTTCTTGGCCTGAAAACGGTCGGACGTGCACCCAAAACCAAAATCAAGAAAGACCGACCTTTTCGCGTTCTTTCTTAAGTTTTTCCTTTTCCTTTTTGGTGAGGACCTTCGGGCCGGTGTCTGCATCTTCGTCGGCGTCACCATTCTCTTGAGACTCTACGCTTGGGGCCTCAGGCGGGGCAGGGGCTGTGGAAGCAGGTTCGTCTGCGTGCCGCAATTCGTCCAGGTTCAGAATCAGAAAAACGAAGATTTTAAGTACCTGGGGCCACCTCCTCGTCCTCATTCTGCTCCTTTTCTTTCTTTCCTTTGCCCTTTTTACCTTTCTTTCCTTTGTCTTTCGAAGGACCCCACTCCTCATCAGCAAGGTCATCCGCAGTCATTTCTACCGGTGTCTTCTCCACAACAGCTATCGGTGCTTCATCAAGGGGCTCGTCCAGATCTTCGTCTACTTTCTTAGGCTTCTTCTTGTCCTTCTTTGACTTGGCTGTCGATGCTTTTATGGCAGACTACATGAGTGTAGATGGCTGTGGTAAACTAGTGGAATTTGGATGTGATCCTGAACGTACCATGAGGCCACCGAAGTCTTGGTTCTCGTCCACTTCCGGTGGACCATCATCTTGCATTGAGAGGGCACTGAATGCAGAAAATCCAGGTCTCCCTTTAGCTTTGGGTGCGTCTTCCGCGTCAGAGTCACCGATCTTTTGCGCCACAGGAGTGTTGTTCGCGACGGATTGGTCGTCCTTGTCCCTAATATCAGGTAGAGGTTCAACTGTGATCTTTGAGATCGAGCGTAGTGGCCTGACCAGTGATCATCGCTTGCTTTACCTTTCTTTCCTTTGTTCTTTGGGGGCATGGCGACTGATCGTCAAATAAGAATGTTGCGGGAGGTAAAAGGGTAGACGTGTAGGGGAACATGAATCTTGCCGAAGCGGCAGGCTCCCCCGGGCTCGGGGATTAAAATACCCGCCGCGGAGCCACTGCTAACCAAGTTCGACCCCTGGTTTGGTACATTCTTGCACAACCAGTCACGGTATGGGTCTCCTCACCATCATAAGGAAGAGCCGCCAGAAAGAGAGAGAAATGCGGATCCTGTTCCTGTACGCCTGTCGTTCTCTTGAGCTTCCAGCTTCCTCAGGATTGGTAGCGGTCTCGACAATGCCGGTAAAACCACCATCCTAAAGAAGATCAATGGCGAGAACATCTCGAGCATCAGTCCGACTCTAGGATTCAACATCAAGACGTTCATTCATCAACAGTGAGTATCCAAACGATCCGCAGGTCTCCTCGATCTATGCTCAATTCTGGGGGTGATTCAACCTCTAGTTACACGCTCAATATCTGTTTGTATCTCCTGCCGTAGACCGTTCTGATAATCGATCGTTTACTTTGTGAGTAGGGGACGTTGGTGGACAGAGGACTCTTCGCCCATATTGGCGGAACTATTTCGAGCAAACAGATGCCATCGTCTGGGTCGTAGACTCGGGAGATCGCATGCGAATTCAGGATTGCAAGGACGAGCTCCATAACTTGCTTCTTGAAGATGTAGGGGACAACTGGCCACCCTTTCATTTCCAAGACTCACGCTTTCATAGAGGTTGTCTGGTGCATCACTCCTCGTTTTCGCAAATAAACAAGACATACAGGGGTCAATGAGTGAGGAAGAAATCCGTGAAGTACGCAGTAATAATGTGCACAAAACAACCTTTGACCACAACTCCCATTTCCAGCTGCTTGACTTACCGGGAATCAAATCCCACCACTGGAAGATTTGGCCATGCAGCGCCGTCACTGGCCAAAACTTGGTTGCTGGCCTGGACTGGGTCGTGCATGACGTTGCGCATCGGCTGTATTATAGTTCCACCGCCGCGAGCTTATCCAGGTACAACACTGGCACGGCTACAGCATAGCATATACTCTGTACTCTTTGGTGGCCGGCAACCTTAATTCTCCACGGTCTCCGTGCCTAGACTCGCCCGGATATCTGAGGATGTTCACCAAACATCCTTTCTGATCGAAACACGTCACGAACATGGTTCATATTCGCATCCTTTGTTGTCTAGGTCCGCTTGGGATTCTTCTCGGGAGTTAAGTTTCTGCAATTGCTGTTTGGAGTTGTGTCGGCACATGCGAAATTCAAACGAACTATGATACGGTATGACCAATTGCAATCGGCGAACTGGAGAATATTTCTTGCTCGGTCCTCTCAACACGGCCATCTTTTCCATTGCCCAGCCTCTACATGACCGTCGGCCTATCGCCGCCATCGCTTCGCTTCCATGGATCGCCTCTCTGATACCAGATGAGGGCTAACGATCTATGGGCTGCGGTTATAACACGGAACCCTTGGCCTTGTTGTGTACGACACGTAAACTCTGACAGCGGCGCGAGTTTTGAGTACTTACGATGACGGGTGCATGATTCGAGGGCAACCATCCCACGCCGCGCGAGTCAATCGATGCCATCGGGAGAACCACCCTGGTAATCACAAGTTGCCTCGCAGAAGTCGAAGTCCATCGGTTTCCAATACGACCTAATGCAGCGTATATCAGTTTATTCGGATCGAGGTTTCATCGGAGTGCTCAGAGCCACACTGACGGGTACGAATCACCGTTCCCAGAGCAAGCAAGAGCGAATTCGTTCAGTGATGCAATCCATGTTCTGCTCAATGGCATCTTCGACTGAGGCGACACCGGAGGTACAGTGTCCACTCCCTCACGATATTGCATGCATCTTCAAAGTGTCCGTGCACCTGCACTGGCACCCTGCTTTCAAGCAGTGGGTAATCCAACAACACTAGTACTGGCACGAGCCTGAGTCATTGCTGGCACGTGGTAAGTACGGCATTGTGTTCGAGGTGGAAGATCAGTTGAAGATCACTGCCATTGAGGGAGAATAGAAGCTGATTAACGACCAGGCAAATTGCTATCAACGCTGCGTGTGAGTCGCATGTTTCCGAGCAAGAATCACATAGCTTGTTGACTACCAGATATAATACCACACAGTCTAGACTTTGAGGCTCGCCATCGACGTCCACAAATCACCGTTGACGTAAACTGCAATGTCTCCTACAAGTTCTGTTCCATTGGCACTCTCCCATGAGCACAAGAGCACAAGTTATAGTTTAACGTGACCACCACTAGAAGAATGTCATGGGAGTGTGAAGAGAGAGGATTTTGGATCACCCACACGTTTCATATTGGTGGTGCAATTTAAGATGAAGGCACCCCGACACGGGCTCTTCAGCGAGGTGGTGTACGTGGGTACGTGGGTACGTGGGTATTAGGCTTTAACATTGTGCTGTGGACTTTCCCACCGCTTAATCGAGACACCAACTTCCAAGTTTCCCGTGAAGTGAATCGAATATGTTGACACCGTTAGTAACTGCGCGAGACAATAGACCATAGTAATGGTATGTGCAATCGCTGGACGCTTGTCGCATACCTGATAACAAGATTATAAAGTCAATACGACCGTGCTCGAAGCAGGAAGGCTTGACAGGAACGAAGCTAGTGAGAACGACAGCATGTGTCGATTAAGCGCTAGAGCGATGATATCGCAGGGAAGTATGCAAACGGAGAAGTTTGGTGCATAGACGTATCCGTGGCATGGTGGCGCAAGCGGTGATTAATGCTTCCAGGATGAATGGCCGACACGCGGTGATGGAAGAAGAGACCTTCCCAACGACTGCTGAAGTGTGTGTTGCGGTCCGCATATCGTCTGCACTGGAGCCGGAGTTGCATGGGAGAATCTTCTGACCAAGGGTATCCAGAGGGACCAACGACGATTTATCTCATGCGAAGCACGCGACTTAACTCCTAGCAGCCAATGATGAGACATGGAAGCGCAAAGAAGCACAGTTAATTGTGGACGGGATTGGCGTACTGTGAGACCGATCATTGAACAGGCGAGTATTCCACGTCCCGTGAGGACGGGAGGCAGAATAGCCATGTTTTCTGGCCGCGCGACGGATGATATCATGTGTTGATTATTCGCTACAAAGGATAAATGTTTTGCCTTGTGCCGCCCCAACGGAACGGAGTAAGACCAGGGTCAGTAAATTATGACGCCTACAGGCCCTGAGTCATTGTACCGGCTCATCAAACCATTGTATTGAAGGCAATGCACGACGGGACTGAGTCAATTTATCCGCGCGGAACAACAATTGCGAGTCGAACTTGGGAAAGATTTGACACTCGAGAGTTAAGCTCGTGTAGGGTGAGTCACGGCGACAATAATTGTGCAGCTCACATGGAATAAGGCTCGCTTGGTGATGTGACACTGAGTCTTGAACGGGAACGTTGGAACTCCGGGTTGAGAGGATGCAAGTGGTGAGACCTGGATCACGAAATCCGGTGAAACCTGAGCGCAACCCTGGCTGAGACCCGATCCTGTCGCCGATGTGACCCTAGGGTGTGGGTGGGAGACTGGCCATGACCACGTGGGAGAGAGCGTTGATTCGGATGCGGAGACATGATCGCCCTTGGCCCATCCTCACATGCACAACTGACGTGTTCGCACTGAGCGACAATTTTTGGCTGTTCGCATGTTTCCGAACAATTTTCTGGGATCGTGACACCACCGTTTAGACAAATAGTGTCCACAATTGAGCCGCCTAGTTCTCCCGACCACAGCTCCCGGCGCTTGCCAACGGATCTATGTTTCTCAAACTCTGCCTTTTCCGACTCCGTCACATCTATAGATCTCAGATCCATCGCCCATTTTCCCGTGAATCCCTTGACGGCCACAAGTAGGCAATCTCTTCTCCTCTATTTTTGCCGAGCGCAATGCAGAATAATTTTGCATATGCAAAATTGTGATGTGACTGCTCCGTGGGTTGTCCGTAAGTATGGGACGTATAAAGGGGCACCATACCCCGCCCCAGGTCCCCCCATCAACTTTGTATTCTATCCCCCCCCCTTCGTAGCTTCCGCACCACCACGACCTCTCTTCACGGTTCTCCTCACGATGTTGAACGCTGCGACTTCCTCTGCCCTGACCTTCTCGTCAGCGGCCAACTTCTACCGTTCGCCCCCTTCGATATCCATCGTGTTCCCAAAACCAAAGTCTCTCGTGTCTAGCTATGGTATGTCCCTAGATCATCCACGTCTTGCGTACCTCATCCTAGTTGGTAGCACGGAGCTCTGTTCTCGCCGTTCTCGGGAAAGCTATCACCAGAGGATACTTGACCGTTGCAGACTCCCAAGGCGTCTACCATTTCGGGACGCGCTCCAAGGACTGTAACGAGGTCTCTCTCAAGGTAACTAACCCAGACTTCTGGACACGCGTTCTCTTGTACGTGTTTTCTACCCCTACATACTACCTTCTGGCTGATACACCGCTTAGCTCCCAAGACTTGGGCTGTGAGCCTCATTTCCGAGAATCTCGCGTCTTGCTGTCAAGCTAACACGGTTTCAGTCAGCGAAGGTTACCTGGTCGGTGACGTTGAGGTTAACAGTCTCAAAGCTGTGATGGACGTAGGTTGTCTTTATTTGTTGTATAAGTTTATCAGGACTGACATGTGACAGCTTTGGCTTGAAAACGAGTCTGGAATGGATGGATTCTCCTCGACTGTCAGCCGCATTTCGTCAGCAATCTCCGGACTCTCGAACGCATTCCTCGGACAGACGCGCTCTCGCGCACGCTTAAACGCCATTGCAAGTTATGATCAATCTAATGAACTCTTCAAGGTACGTTCTTTGAAAGAAGAACCCTATGATGATGTTACTTATGTCGCGCATTCAGGCATTCCTCAGCAAGGAAATGATGTATTCATGCGCACTGTGGAGCGACGCGGAAGGTGGAGTCCGTGGGGACTTGGTAGATGGTCCGTTCCCGGGCGACCTGGAAGCTGCACAACTACGCAAGATTCGCTACGTGCTTATGAAAGCCAGGGTGAAGCCCGGCGACCGGATCTTGGAATTCGGTTCGGGGTGGGGTGGAATGGCCATTGAGGTGATCTACGATGTTGCTTTTGCTCTTAGTCACATTGCTGACATCAAATGTCAAATCAGGCTGCCCAGACATTCGGCTGCGAAGTTGACACACTGACATTGTCCAAGGAACAAAAGGCTCTCGCAGAAGAGCGGATCAAAGCCGCCGGTCTTCAGGATCGTATTCGTGTCCATCTGATGGACTATCGCGAGATTCCTGCTGAGTTCGAGAAAGCGTTTGATGCCTTCGTCAGCATTGAAATGTTGGAGGTAAGCACGTCTGCCACCCCATCGCATGTTCACTCACAGTAATGCCATTTTAGCATGTGGGCTCCAAGTATTATCACACGTACTTCAAGCTCGTAGATTTCGCCTTGAAGTCACGAAATGCGACTGCAGTTGTCAGTGCTTCGACATTCCCAGAGTCAAGATATTCTACCTATCAGTGGGTGTCATGTTATGCTACGAGGTCGTCGATTTGTTGACAACACAACATCTTAGACCAGAAGACTTCATGCGCCGCTACATGTGGCCGAATTCATGCTTGCCTAGCGCCACTGCATTGATTGAGGCTGCGAACACCGGCTCAGAAGGCAAGTTCACACTCGAAGGAGTTGAGAATCACGCTGCCCGTAAGAGTGCTCTCACTCAATATCGTGGACATCGAGTGAGATGATTTTCTCAGATTACCCTCGAACTCTCCGTGAATGGGGTCGCCGCCTCGAGGCAAATGTACGACAAGAATTGCTCGTCAAGGACTACCCGGCTCTAAAAGATGTTAACGAGTACGAAACATTCAAGCGTAAATGGCAATATCTCTTCGCATATGCAGGAGCAGGGTTCGCCAAAGGGTACATCACCTGCCACATGCTTACGTTCACACGACCAGTAAGTACGAAATAACTTTTACTCGGATTGATTTTGATCACGGTCCATTCAGAGCGATTGCCCAATCGCCTGTGATTAAATTCTAACTTCCCATCACCTTCGTTCACCTGAATTCTGTATCCATACACATTCGCATTCGCATTCTCGGTAAATTCATAGGATTGTAGACTTCGTCCTATAACTCCTAATGCACTCCTATTCATTATCATACACCATTTCTACCCTTATGTTCGTCCCCCTAGTTTTCAGGTATAGCGCGGAGCCAAAACGTACTGTATTCCGGTGGTCATCACTTATCTTATCTTATCATCTTTAAATGACATCTGATTTGACACGTCGGTTACATGTAGACTAAAATTGACAGCGGAGAGAAGTAACAATATGGCCAGCGACGTCTTGCTGTTGCTTAGCCTCGTGTCGTTAACCTATCAAGGAGTTAGTAGATACCTTTTCCTCCCATCAGTGGCTCGTTGCAAACGAGTCGAGCTCGAGCTGCTCAGCACCACACCAGATACTTCGAGCGAGCTGATTCGAGCATCAATATTCGTTCCAAGCATCAACATTCAAGTTCAAATTGTTCCACTGGCAGTAGTCGAATTAGTGGGTGAGTAGTCCTTAACATGCTCTCTTTCTGTATGTCCCCTCTAGTGGGTTGCATATGAGCTCAACCCAGGCTGCAGCCTAGGAAAAGCCTCGGAGCTGGTCCAAGTTTGCATCATGATGCATTGGCGCTCACGTTAGTTCACTCGATTGCAATATTAATGATCATGTTCAAGAATCTTTCCTAATCACGATTACGTGGTCAGTAACCTATGCGGCCCGTCTGTTCAAGCGCGTTGTCCCGTCAGATTGAAAAGGTCGCTGCACTGCTGCCGTGGGCTGTGATAGTAGGCAGAAGCCTCGCATGGGTCACGGAACTTCAAGTTGGCATGCCGATCACCGTGATCACGCACGCACGGTACTTTTGAAATGTCAATCTGAATCAAGTGACCACCCGGCACCCGACCAACGACGCGACGGACTACGCTGTGGCCGCAGTGGATCCTACGCGCAGCGGAGCACTACTGGTACAGTGAAGATCGTGATCAGGCGACGGAGGTTCTCAGGCTGACGTGTCAGTACTTCAGTCGCCGCAGCGTTATGTCAAACAATTCCAAAGGAGCAAGTTAAGTGACAGCCTTTCATCGGCGCCGCCTGTCGGACTATGTTTCTTCTCTGATCACACACTGATGATCGTAGTGCGATAAACGAGCAACTACCGGGTCGCACTCTTCCGTACATTGGGGATTTGATCGAGATAGTGCTTCCAAAGCATACCTGGGATTGTCGCCGGCGTGCACCTCTTGAGAAGTCTCCAAACCCTCTGAATTAAAATGTAAATTGAGGCCATTCCTTCCATGATAGATATCAAAAAGTCAGTCGTTATCACTTCCGCTTCTTTCTTGGCCTCCCTCGGGGCCTCCCTGTGCCGTCAGGCCTTCAGGGCCAATAGAAGTTGCGTGTGGGGTCACGGATGGGTGATCTTTCGAGTCACTTGGCCCATGAAATCTGTCGACGATCGGAATATCATAGTTCTTTGTGGGGGCCGTGATCATCTGAACGAGATGTCAATGCGAAGCAGTAAGGGGACAGTTAATTCACTAATGAGATTGGCAATACTACTAGTGGGATACTCACTGCTAGTAGTTTCTGCCACTGCAGTCAGTCGGGTTAACTTGAACGATGTCTACCATCGCAGTTTAACTTTCAAACTGATTCAGTCGAGCTCGTATGTGTGTTCCGTGCTTCGCACGCTCGCGATCTGCTTTATGGCTATATGTTGCGACAGTGATGTGGAGTTATGTTGGCAATAGTGTACGGATGACAGGCTGCAGTTTCAGTTTGGTTTCACTACGGCCATGACTGACCACTGTGGGTAGCCAAATGACGATGATCGATGCTGTCAACTTCAAGTTTGCACCCCAAACGTAGCAAGAAACATCTGATGCTTTGTGAACCGCCTCGTGTTAGTTCGTTCCATTCACTGAAACACGCCAACTGGCCATATGACATAGCTAGATGGCTAATTTGCAACCTCTGATCCTGATAAGTTCTCGTGCACGTGTTGCTAGTTTCTTGGCAAGGGCATTGTAGATCATCGATCACCGGCACCGCTGTGTATCGCATGGATAAAGTGTGAGAATACCCATTGGATGGCGCGGTAAGCTGATCCCGAGGTCAACTGTATTACTTACCCGAGGAATACGCGATTCAGGCAATCAAAACAATGTTGTATGGTGATAGCGCTGAACACGAGGACCTGCGGCGCGTGAGACCCCAGGGTCACATAACCCAGATGAACAGCCTTGCCGAGCAGACGTGCCAAGTCCAGCCACGAATGGTCCTGTGATCTATGGAGACAGCGATTGCACAGAAATGACTGCAAGCGTACAGTTAGGAAAGGATTCCTCGGGCGCCATTTAGCAAGTCATGCCAGCGAACCACGGGACTGCACACGACTCGGAGTGCTGACGAATGGATCAGGCGGTGATACCGGAAATGTCATTTTCTCCAATTGGTCAATCTATATTGTCATGCGGTTTGGGGATGAGCCACTCTCGCTGCTAGAACGTATAGGATGGGCACGGGCGTGCACGGGCAGTAAACGGGTCGAGCAGGATCAGGAAAGTGTCAATGGGTTGGACGGAATGCCTGGCAGTGCCTGCGCGCATACGTCATGCGCTGAAAAGTGGTAAACTTTAGACCGGACACATATTGTGAGCATGCTGCAACAGACTATACCGGGCGCAGGGGAAGGATTGGCAGGATTTCATGTGTATGCGAGCGGACGAGGGCAAGCGACAAGGTGGAGTACATGCATGTGCCTAGTCGTGAGACTTGAAAGAGCTTGCATGTGCGAGTACGCAAGCCAGCAGGTTGGTTGGGCGACTGTCCAGGCGAGTGCCGGCCAACAGCGAAATGGCGAGTGTGAACGGGCTGTGGACACTGGAGACTGAATGACTGGTAAGTGGCTACTCACATGAAAAGGGGCAAGTGTGTGTGTACGTCGTCATTTGGTGAGGAAGTATTGATTGAAGAGCATCGAATATTGACCACCAAGCACCGTGATTCTGAAATTTTACCCCTGCTCATCCTTTACTTTCCGTGCCTTCTGTAACTCATACGAATACGTGAGTTTCTCATGCTCCGTCGTTATTTGGAACTTGAACTTGCCAAGATTGCCATGTGTTCATTTCCGATCATACTACGGAACCGCACAGCCTGAGCTGGAACGTTCCATCCTGAAACACCAGCCATGCGAACCCTGCATGCTCTGGCTTGGTATCGTAAATCATATTTAGATGTGCGTGAGCCGAGTTGCATATATATGCCCGATGTCGTCCGACAACACGTTTAGTTCCAGTGCCTGCCAGTGATGTGCTGGACAGAATTCATCGGTCATCGGCGACCTAAGTACCCATTAGTACCTTCCCGAATTGTCAGTTCCTCAAGTTCATACCGTTATTCCCCGCAGGGTAGTCCTGGTATGACCGAAGGCTTTGCGCCTTAAGCACGTGAGATAGGCACTGGGCAACCAATAGAATCTGTATCCATGTGCGGTCACCATGAACGCTCATGACACATGAACTGCCTCATCCAAAAAGTAAATTTGCAACATACGGAGGTGGACGTGTGAACCTGAGAGCGCCGGTAATATGTCACAGAAACGGGCTGGTCGCTCAGGGATACGATTCGAAGGCCAACAGAGCCTTGGACAAACCGACAACAGAACAATGCGATGACATTCGCACTGCCTGAATAACGATGGCGGTTAAAGCAAACGTGAGACGGAACGGGTCACCTAACCCGGTGGCGGTGTGTTCCACATGGTCAAACTCCACGATGCTCGCCGACACCGCAGCGAAACGGCGAAAAAATCCTGTTGGGTGGGAGCATGCCAACATCTCAACAACGGAACCCAGCTCTCCCCACCCGTGCTGAGACGGAACGGCACGTGATGAGTAAGTTCAAGCGTGTGATGGGTTACACATCGAGAATGCTGGGAAATTGGGATGCAAGTAACTTGGAAATGCCGACTTGCAGTCGGCAGAAACCATGCCTTACACAAAAAAGGAAGGTCTTTCAGTGGTGAGTTGGTTCCCACGAATTATGGGGGGCGAACTTGAAAGAAATTCTTCGCAGTTCATTTAGGGACCATGGACCTCCTCGACGGTCGATCTGTGGGGTTTATAACCACTCGTCATGCATGACAAGACTCCGAAAGAGACTCGTGATGCATCATGATAATGCATCATGATGGCATAACAAGGAGTAATCTTTTTCGACGGTCTCAACTGACATATGTGTACGAAAGGTCTCGGATCACTCACACTGTCCAGTGATGCGGCCACTGGATTAGGCTCAAATCCAGGTTGAGGGCCTCACGCCGATCTGACTGGCGGGTACAATTCAAAATCCGTCGAATAAAATAGTGTATACATCAGGATCTTACATTACGCAGTCTTGTGACGTCTGCATGTCAAAGCCTACTTCCCACTGGCAGTCAACTCGGCCGCGGCGAAGATTCCGATCGTTCCTCAGACATGTCACCGCCATTTAAGCGTTCAAGATAGGTCACATGCAAAGTTAGTGCCTGAGTGCACTTGACAGACGGCGTACCCCAGGCGCCCAACCCCAACCCCAGCCTGCCAGCGAGAAGCCATGTCAGCCTGTCTCAAACTCATCGCGCGTCGGGTATCACGTCAAACCACGGATCTGACGGGTATCAACTTCAGAACTCAGAATGCCAGAATGAGCGACGTTGCGTCGACTATCGTCCGCCACGGATGGCCTTCCTGTTGGCAACTGTTTGATAAGGAACGTGCCCGCGGGGCAGGCACGGATCGTTATCGGTACCGAGTGCCAAGGTACAACAGACAGCCACACGTCCGCTTGTCTACTCTATCGCAGATTCTGTGGGGTCCGATTCGTGTTACGCGACGGAGACGAGCGCAGCCATCGATGGTAGGTAGAGCTTTGGGACGACGCTCACTGCACAAGAACAGAAAGCGGACGCACGAACCGATGGAATTCTCAGTGATGCGGCCCGCAAGTCATACGGAGGGTCGGACAGGAGAAGAACATTCCAAAAGCGCGTTTAGGTCATTTCTCTATATCGCCGTGACGTTCGTACGATCTCCGCTGACGGTGACAGAGTTTTGCAGAGACCAAGCATGAGTCTGGTCCTGCTGGCACGGTAGTACGGAATCCCATTTGAAGATGCACAACCCGGTGCCACGGTTCGAAACTGCCAGTGAATGCTTCTCCACTACAGACACAGCCTCCAACTCTTCCGGGCATACACCATGTTCAACTTACACCTCTCGAGAGTCCAAAATGGTGAGTATTTGTATTCTCAACATACTCCGGGTAGATCCACACAGGGAGAACGACTTGCGTGGGGCTCACAATATCTGTATTGGATCCATGTTCTTCGTTGGAAACTAAACAGAGCTCGTCCTGCAGACATGTCACTGCGAAACGGCATGATAACACTTGTCACAGCAGACGGGAAGACCGGCACAGCCATGCCAACTCT
>QFES01008604.1:0-24945 GCA_003316375.1 Tylopilus plumbeoviolaceoides | reverse complement strand
GTGGTCGCTCCTATCCCCAATCATCATCCAAATATGGATCCACGCGCCCCACGATCAGCGCCAGCGCGAGCTCTGTGGCTCCCGTCTTCTTCTAGATCCCAATGCAGCACTTCTGGCTGCTTTGCCATCGTCACGCACGCATCACCACACCATCATCACTACGCACGTCGACCTCGTCCCACTCTCTCATATACACTCTCTATCCCCAGCCTCGCCCTCGAGGTCATAATGCCCGTTCACGCAGAGGGATGCTCTTGGTTTGGCAGCGTATAGCTTCTGGCGGAGCGGGGAACATCTAATCATTATTGTCTAAGGAAGGAAATGACTCTCGTAATTATAATATCTCTGCTTCTCATCACACCGCTTTGCTGTTGCTTTTCTTTTACCCTACCGACGTGTTACACTTAGTCCTACTCGAGTTTGCTGCTGTAGCTCCTTACTGTACGTTGCCATGTACTATCTGGCCATAACCTGAACTGTTTGCTATCGCTCTTCCTCAGTGTCGTCGAGAATTTCGGGTTCTCTTCTTGTGGAGCCCCCGTCCGACGAGAAGCACTTGACTACACTGAGACCAGCGTGCTCCGCGTGATTCTCGATTGCCAAGTGCGGATTAACGCGATTCGCGTGCCCTCTTGCCAACGCGCCGCTTCTCTTCGGGCCCCTCTTTCGTTTTGCAAATTTCCTTGCACCACGTTGCGGTACGTTCCCCGGTCGTGCCAATTCAAATAGGACCCCACGAGGGTGATAGAACTCACACCGGTCCGAACAGCTAGGAAAGATGTATGTATTCCGTGCCAGTGATCCAACGGGCCGCTGCTGGCCGTCGTCAACGTAAACCGTCTAGTGCCAAGTTCGTCCAGTTTTACCAGCCCGGGGTTCTCCTTCCACCGTGACTCGCGACAAGTCATTTTCCCCAGCAATGCCTGCCCTGATGACGAAACGCCGTTGTACTTCCCAGGCGATGATGGCAATCTACAACTTGTTTCGAAGACCTGTTCTGAATATCCCTGTGATCAGAGATCCAGAGCATTTGGCTTCCCACCACTCGAGGATACACTCAACGACTTCGTCCCGACGCTAAACGAAGACGTCAAATCAATGGTACGGGGAAACTGGGCCGAATCTCCCCACCCCTGTGTAGTTGTGATCGGCGTCTTCAACAAGGTGTAGGTTATGCGTCCCTGGTGTCCTGGCTCCAAATATACGCGCGTAGATAATGGCATCGTAACTAGAGCTTGACGTGAGTGTTTCTTTCAGAGAGATCCAGGGGTTACTCACGCGGGAACTGTTCTATCAGCAAGACCGTGTATCGTCAAAACATCTATGGATGATGGAAATTTGTCCCAAACGATGCCCGAGTTCCAACGCGAGAACTCCTCTAAATCGTGAGGGTATATCTTTTGTACAATGGCTTTGCGCGCGACCACCACATTCCAATCGTAATACCCTTTAGTGGCAAATTGTTCTTGGTAAGCTTCGGTACCGTCTATAGTTTGTGAGCATCTCATCAGTTCTCAAAATCTGTCGTGTTCACCATATATTCGCTATCTCGAAACTGTCTCAGCTCACAAGGAATGATGGGACGTCAAGCCTCTCACGTGCATCCGATAACGCCCGGAGACATTGACTAGCGCTCGTACACGCTTCCCTTCTTCCGACGTGCACAGCCAATGCATACCAACAACGGAGCCACGGGAGTGACCGACGACCATGTCGATTTCATAACCATACGTCGAGCGGAGGTAAGCAACGACCGCCACGAGGTCCTCGACATCGTCGGCCAATCCCGATTGCCTCCACTGGCCCCCGCTTTCGTGATTTCCCCTACAAAGCTTGAGTGGACTGACGCGTAGGTGAAGAACCGAACGCGTACCGAAAGTCGAACCTAAATGAGTCGAACGGCAGTCTCAATGCGAGCCGCTTCTGGAACACATAGTCCTTATGTCTGAGAGAGCTATCAGCGAAATACAGCGCAAGGCGTGTTCATTAACTTACCCCATAGTTCCATGTAGGATCTGCATGTGATCCTCAGTGTCAAGACTGCGATGGCTTGTTGAGAAAACCTACCAAAGCGATCTTTCTTCCATTTGTTGGTGATTGCGGTTCCAGCTGTTCCAAGACACCGGCGAGATTGAAATTTCCTGAAGGATGGGGTATATGAAGCTGGATGGATGCCCTGTCCGTCATCGTGGTACAGTGGCAAGTCCGAGTCGATCCGAACTCCCGGCTGAGACTTAGCCGGAGATGGGCTCCGGCTCCATAAAAGGCAGGTGTAGTAGTGGTTGTCCTCAGACTTCAGAAGAGTCAGAGACCCCTGCTCGTATTGTGTCTGACTAGTCGTATGCGATCAGAACGTCCTGATCTGTTTCACTCAGCTTGTCATGGGTGTGCTTGGGTTGTGCGGCCGAGGACATATGATACAGCGGTGAGTTGCGCTGTTTTTGGCAGCTGTTATTCAACGGCCGCCTTTTAGCCGAGATCACGATCTTTTGTCTGCCATCCTCGCGGCTTCGCCTGCCAGACTTGATCGTATCATGAAATACTTTTTCATCTCTCTGGTCCTCGGTGCACTCGGTAGCGTCGTTGCGAAACTTGCGAACGGTGTTCACACACGACCATGGGAGCTCGTGCTGCGAACCGACCCTCTCGCCGACTCGGACGGCCACTGCAAAGCCATCTCCTTCCGCTCGGCCCAGATCCACAAAGACCTGATCGACCAGGACGTCGTCCGGGAAGTGACTGAGAACGTGATCCGGCTCCTCTCTCACGACGTGCACGCTCTGGTCGCGCATGCCCAGCAGCACTGTGCCAACTTGAACCGTCTCTCTTCGTCGCTTCCTGGCAGCCTCAGCAGCGGCGCATTGGCCCAAGCCCCGTTTTCGCACGATGCCACCCGCACGGACGCGCACGTTTTGGACGTCAACCTGCCCCCTCTGGAACTCATACCTCTGATCACCTCCGGGCCCGCGGACAATCGCGTCGACCTCGCCTTCTTTGCGGATGGGTGTACGTGATTCGCGTATGAGCGGAGGGGAAAACTTTAGTTGACACACTCGCGCTACAGATACCGTCGAGGAACGAGACACGTTTTTGGACGACGCGGCGCGGCTCGCGCGTGATTTATCGACGAACCAGACGTTTTTCACCGTCAAACCGTTGCTCAACTTTTGGGCTGTGTTTACTCCCAGCAAAGAGGTCTCGCTTGTGCTCGTGCTTGCAGGTATATCTTTGCTGACGCTGCAATGACAGAGTGGCATCGGTGTCGGGGGAAAAGCAAAAGAGTGAGGGTAAAGCAATCTGCCATCCGAGCACCGCTGAGACGTTCGTCGCAGCACCGCATTTGGTTTGTACAGGAATGGCACTGAACTGAGAGGCTTGTACGCCAACAAGTCTGACGTGGCCCTTGCTGCTTGTGCCTCTCTTGGTGACAAGTGCAATTACGCAATTTTGCTTGGTTGGGATCTCGTTATTGTGTCCGTCCTTCCTCTCGCTGAAACGGTTTCTCTGTTGCAGCGAATGATCCGTTGTACGGTGGTGAGCTTGTTTTCTGTCCAGAAGGGGATACAGATTCATTCCGTCCGCAGGGATTGGAGGGGAATACACGTAAGAGACAGCCACTGATGGCATGACGGAAAAACAATACTGAAGCAAGCACGGTTTCAAGTACGACGACTGCCTCACTCGCAAACGGCGCTCTCGTGCTCCGTCATGAAATCGGACATTCGATTATCCAAGTTGGCGAAGAATACGACGGCGGCTTCGCTTATTTCGGGATCAATGCCATACACGATCCCAAGAACGTGACGTGGGCACACTGGCTGACGGATCGCGACCACCCGCGTGTGGAGCGTTCTGTGATGCCGATGCAGGCGTACCCGTGGACGCTTCTCGATGTTGAGAAGCCATGGTCATTTACGTTCACGTCGTCGGGGACGTACGCTCGTCACCTCGTCAAGTTCTCGTTGTCAGGGATACCTCATGCCAGCGACCTTGTGGTGTACCTCGACGGCGCAGCTCTCGGGTGGACGCCTCGCAAGGACATTGGCGTCGATAGGTGGCACTACGACATCGCGTTTGACCACGCGCTGCACGCAGGCGACCACGTCATCGCGTTCGCGCTCCAAAACAGGACGATCCAGGGCCAAGCACAACTCTGTAGCGTCGAGATCCTCGAGTACGGGTCTCGGAAAGTGTGCGTCGTGCCTCGCTGATTCATCTCCAACGTTTGACGAGGGTGCTAATTTGGCGTGCACGTCAGTTTCAACGCCACGCGAGATTATTACAGTCTCTTCCCCACGTGCGTACGACCCTCTTATTGTTGTTGTGACGACGCGCGTAAGTAACGGGTTATCGCTGAGATGGGCCATTCCCCCCTCCAGATACGATCTCCAAAACCGCACGTCCTACCGTCCTACCAACGACGACTGTCTCATGCGCACCGTCACACAGCCCAATTTCTGCAACGTCTGTCTAGAAGGGCTCTGGCGCTCCCTTCTCAAGCGTGTCGATCTCATCGACCGTTTGCACGTGGGATGCGCTACAGGACCGTCGGACGACCCTGCTGTCGTCGCCGTCTCGGTCGACCTCGTGCGACTGGCGCAGTACAGAAAGGACCCGATCGAGAGCGCCGAGAGCTACTCGATCGTGTGGACGAGGGACGGGCGCGTGCTCGAGGCGCTGACGAACCGCACACAGGTCGAGCTTGGTGCAGGTGGGACATACCGCGTTGACGTCACGTACGCCATCGACGAGGTGCGTCTAGACCCTCGGGGGTATCTGCATGCGAGCAGAACGTTCGACGTCCCTCACGTGTGCTGATGCGATGATGGTGGTCATGGGGACCGTACATACCTGCGCCCTTACCTGGTTGGGCAGTGTACAACGTTTGCATAGATGTCCTATATGTGCGATTGGATTGTCGAAATCACTCGGAAAAAGACTACTGACTTGACTGTAACGATAATGTAAGCATCAAAATAGAAAGATAAAAAGAGGTGAGCGATTCCATACTACAAGTGGTTTACCAATGAGCGTGGAGGAACTTGGGTGTGTGAGAAACGCAGCGCATAGGCGGTGGATGAGCAAGTCCGGTGAGATAGGTAGATGTGGAGTCAAAGGACGAATGAAGGACTGTCCACTCCGTCATGGTATGTGCGAGGGGAAGAAAATAGGTATACCGTGATGAGCAAACGAATGAAAATCTTCATTGAAGCTGCGGCAAAGACGCCTCGAGGAGTGGCAAGGCAGCAGTCGATGGTAGGTCGTTTCAAAATGGTCAGGTAAGAGAAACTGGAAGGAAAAAAGGTGATGGGGGATGGTCAAGGCATGGACTAATGCATAGTGAACAAGCAAAATGTACAGGAACAGCAAGGATACACAAGTTACCCGGAAACCAACGAAATCACATAATGACGCATTTGCAGCATCCTCCATGAGCATCCTCGTCTTCTTGCACTTGTCGACGCTCGACGGTATCTAGAGATGGCCGCGTGATATTGATGGTGGGTACTGGCGGTTTGGCATGATATTGCGCAAAGGGCGCAGGAGATTCAGACCTTGGGATCTGCAGCGAATCTTGCTTGACAGGTGCTTGAGGTTTGACAAGGGGAGGTGGCGGTGGCGATCTTGGTTGTAGAGGTATCTCGGTATGGGGAGTGACCACGTCTTCCTTAGGAAGCGGGGCTTCCTTTGGTTCACCACCCAACCCTCTCATTTGTATCTCCTCACCAAGGCGTGGGGGTCGATACTTTGTGTAATCGAACCCAAATGTACCAGGTGCCTATACAAAAGAATCATCAATACAGGCGGGATCGCGTACAAAGTATACCCACAGGTTTTACTGGTGCATCCGCTGACTTTGGTTTGGGGCTGCCAAATGCTTGCTCGTACTGGCCATCCAATCCTTTCTTACGTGCCACAACTGGGAGGACCACCTGGGGGCACGGCGACGGTGAGCATGAATGAGATTCTGACAAGTCGTCACTTGCCTCGTCCCAGGTGGCCGATTTTTGCACCGGTTGCGTCCAAGATGGTATAGCGTCTACTACGTTTCCTTCTGGCGTCGGATACACTGCAACAGAATTTCGCGGGTCATCCTTGCGGGACGACGGAGGTGCGGTCTTGGCCTTCACCCTTGCCCTTTTCGGAGTCGAGGGAGCGGCAGGGCTTTTGGCACGACGCTTTGTGTGCGACTGATCGGACAACTGTGATGTCGGGGAGGTCGTGCGTGAGCCGGCTCGTGGACGCGACCCCGTAGATGGTACCATGCTCTCTCCGCTCGTCCTCGGTGGACCCGACGGTGTACGAGGCCGCAGGGGGGTATGGGGGTATGTTGCATACTTTGGCGTGGTGTCGCCGTCCAGCATCGCATTCGTGGGCGTTTGACTACGACTAGAGGTAACGGCTAGTGGATGGCTGGCCGTTGAAGCGTCGAAGCCCGCGTGGATTGTGTCATCAGCGTCTGGTTCTGGGTCAGCACTGGCGTATGCATCGTAGAATGCCTCGGTATCGGTGTCGGGATCGGCTTCGATGTCGGTCAAGGGTGTCTCGTCGAGGACCATACTTACATCCTTTGCCTGCTCATCGTCGAGGTAGAGGCTTTCGCGTGTACCTGCCCCAACACTCTCTGACCGCTTTCGACCACGAGTGTACTCCAACTGGGGACCAGAAAAGTTGCGCGTTTGCCCACGAACATTATCATTATTTCGAAGGCTGTGACCGTAGTTGGCGATCTGTAACATTTCCACATGCCTAGCCACCCGGAGCTCGCCGACACCACCGTTTCTGTGCACGTCGCCCCGATACCAGTGCTCGAAGGGACGTTCCTCGGAGTCGTTGGAAGGTCTAGACTGGACGGGAACGGGTACCTGCGTTCTGGAACGTATTGAAGAGGTAATGGAAGGTGTTGCGAAGGGCGCGGGTTCGTTCATGATGTTAGAACCCTGATGCCGTATAGTGGCCATCGGGGGGGTTGTTGGCGGCGGCGGATCACTTGGCTTGACGGACCAATGATCCTGGCAGATGTCGGGGGTAGGAGGCTGATACGGGCGGTAGTTGGAACCAGTGCGACTCTCTGCTCTCTGGGCGATGCTGTAAGCATGGCTGGAGGTGCTGGTTGTGCGAGTGCGGGCAGCAATCGGTATGCGCGTTGGTTTTACGTCTGAGGTGCGGGGAGAAGTGGGCCGGGAGGAGTCCGGGGTAGGGAGCGGGTTGTTGGTATAGCCATTCGGGGAAGGAGGTTGGGAGTAAGTGCGGGCGCGTTTCGGGGTGGCAGAGGGAGCAGGAGGCACGCCGTTGGCGCGGGTATTAGACGAGGAGGGTTCGGCTGTGGCCCTCGAGTACTGTAGGCTCGGCCTGGGTATCGCGCTGGATTTCCTGGGTTCTGGGAGGTGACGGGGCGTTTGAGGGGCGTCACGGGACGGGCGAGGGGAGTTAGAAGGAGCGGAAGATCTCTGGGAGTCGTCTACGGAAGATACGGATGCGATGGATATACGTTTGGCGAGTATTCGGCTTTCGTTTTCGAGCCCTGGAAGTGAACCGCGAGTGAGCACGTCGGCGGGAGGAGATGAAGAGCGTACTTTTGCGTAGAGCGGGCACGATCGTTTCGTCCCACGCCGGTAGCGCTGACTGCGCCGTCGCCGTCAGCGCCATGAGGGAAAAAAAGAGGCGTCGAGGTGGTCGTTGCTAGTGCGATGACAGTCAGCCTTTCCCCACAAGAAAAAAATATTAATTAATTAATTTGTGTCTCTTACCATGTTCCGCAGACCACCGAGGATTCGTCGTCCACTCCGCATCGACCAGCGCGGTCTTCCCATCCCCCACGTCGACATCACCCTCCACGACACCGCCCCATGCCGTCTCCGCGACCACTACTACACAACCCTCCAGGACGACCTCATGTACATGTCCTACACCCACCACTCCGGCCCCCCTCCACCACCCCGCGAGGTCCGTCTCAGATTCGACCCAAACGACCCCTACTCCAAAAACCGCGTCAACCCCCCCGTCGGCGGTGACCGTCTCGGAAAGAAACCCGCTACCCCTTCCTCCCCACAAAACGTCGTCCACCTCGAACGCATCGTCCTCCACACCATGCTCAAAGAGGCCATGACCAACCGCAGCGTCCTCCTCAACGCCATCGCCTCTTTTAGAGCCATCTCGGGCGAGACGAACCAAGGCGGCGGTCGCCATTCTTCACCAGGCGTGCAGATCGTCAAGGGCAAGAAATCTGTCAGCGGATGGGTTCGCCCCGGCCTCCCACTCGGTGTCAAGGTGGAGCTCAAGGGCCCGCAGATGTACAACTTCATCGCCACCCTCTCAGAGTTTGTCTTGCCGCGCCTGCGCGAGTTCCCTGGCATCGTGTTGCCCCCCTCCTCCAGCAACATGCAGACCCCCAGCGGCGTCGCCGGCGTCGTCTCGTTTGGTCTTCCCCCAGAGGCACTCGGCTTGTTCCCCCAGATAGAGGTCAACCTCGAGGCTTACCCAAAGGTTCATGGGATGCACATACATTTCATCACCAACGCTGAAGGACAGGGTGCCCAGAACAATGCGAGAGCGCTTGTCTCGGGCTTCCAGATTCCGTTCTCTCGCAAGTAGACGTCTTCGTTGCAACATTTATTCCATTTACTACGTGGTATTAATCATTAGTCGAAAAGGTCTACTGTAGATGCAAATGAGAGTGCCGTCCTAAATACCCAAAGCTGTCGATGATAAACGAGTGAAGCGAAAAAAGCAAGCTACCAAGTAGGATCACATGCACATATCAACCTCATCGACGACCGCTAGCCCCTCCCGGGCCCGGCTGCCATGCAATGTCACCTAATCGATGTCGATACGACGAGTGCGATCGCTCGTTCCCCAGCCGCGTCGAGGCACCGACACCTCCCAGCGGTGAGCTCGACGAACCAACCAACGCCGATGTCTCAGAGGCAGTCCGCCTCGCCTTCTTGGGTGCAATGATCGACGTGTTCTTGGGCGTATCCGATCCTTTCAACCCTGGCTTGCTCGGCGCTGGCTTCAGCGCAGGCGCAAGAGCAGGCAATATTTCCCTCGCCAGCTCCCGAACGAGCACAGCCCCATCCTCCTTGCTCAACTTGGTCACAATCTCGTGCAGCCCGTACCTCTCCACCAAGATCGCGCGGTTCGGGTGCACATCACAGACGGCCTTGAGGATACGCAACAGGTTGAGCCGGACAACAGCACGACTGTGCGAGAGCCTGTCGATGATGCGTTTAAAGAAGGACGACTTGGCCAACCCAATAGTGAGTGGGTTGGAGATACGGCATATCTTGAGAAGTGGGTCGAGCAGGTTCTCGAATGAGTTGGCCTTGGCAGAGACGAAACACTTGAGCAGAGCCTCAAGCGACTCTGGCTTGAGAAGTTGGTCCTCAATTTTGGCCGTTTCATCCTGGAGCCTGTAGGCTGACATTAGTAGTCGTCTAGGTAACCCACGGAACAACCCGACCATGATAGAATGGCCTCCAATGCACTGACTTGGAAGTAAGGGTCTTCCAAAAGTTTCAGGTACAGGTGAAGACCATTGTGTTGCCAAAGGAGGTTCCGACAGCTCTTTCCCGCGCTCGCTAGATCACAGAGGATGGGAAGTGCAAATTGCTTCAAGGGCGAACTGGTCTCGATCACATGCTTTAGACACGGGATGATGCCTGCTTGTGCAGCTTCTTCTTGCCGCGACTTGTTTAATCGGCAGAGGTTGTAGCAAGTTTGGAAGATGTGATTGGATACTTCCTGAGAGTAGGATGAGCAGGGAGCCTTCACGTCAAGAAAAGGACATACCGTGGCATGTGGACCAGCCCGGTCCTCATCCAAAAGCTTGATGAGAATCTCGATGGCATTGGCGTTCTGAAGCACTTCAAGTAGGTTTGCGTTCATGGAAAGATGCTTCACTGCCTTGAGCATCTGAACAAGACAATCACCCTCCAACAATTCACAAGCACGCATTAGTCCTACAGGTGATTTAGCATCGCATAGGATCAAGGTGGTTAGGCTTACGGCGGATGATCTTCCTCGTCCCCATTGCATTTCGTACGTGTATGTCGCTCTGGGTCACCTGCGAAAACACCAATAGAATCTGAATAATCTTGTGCTTCATCTCAATGGCGGTTTCGCTCTGGTTGGCCATCACGTTCAACAGCGCAGATGATAGGGGATCCAGTAGCCCTTCCCTGATAAACATACGGCAGAAATCATTCTTGGTCGTCGGACTTTGGAGTTCAAAGACACTTCCGATGCCAGCGAGAGCATCCACGACAAGCTCGCTTTGCTCCGTATAGTCTTCGTCAAGGAGGTCGACCAGGACTTTGAGCCCACGACAACTGTAATCGGTGAGAAAACAAGTCAACTTGAGCTCGATATACTTACGAAATGAACATTTGGAGAGTCAGTGCTGATGTATGGCAGAGCAACCGGATGAAATTCGACGCCTCAGTCCGGCACTCTGAGGGATATCTCTTGGAAGTGAAACCTATCCATCGTGAGCTGGAGACACCGAAAAAATAGTCGTGAAACCTCTTACCCATCATCACAGGAATTCCACCAATGAGACAAAAACTCTCCAACACACCAAGGTCGCTTGTGACGAGCTACAAAAAGTAGGTCAGCTGGGAACGACCACTTTGACTCCAGTGTCGTACCAGATTAATGATTTGGAGCAGCTTCGTCAACACCTCCCGAGAACATTTCCCCTCCAATACTTCCAGAATCGCCAGCATTCCATGTGATGAGACAAGCTGGAATATTATTTCTGGATTCTCCGTTATGATAGCAATCTGCGCATTTCGATCAGGAACGCATCTATTGACATTTATTTAGGACCTACTAGTTGATCACAAGCATCCCGAAGCTGAAAGTCGGGGGCCGAGGGTGTGAGCTCATCAATCAATTGATTCACCATACTGCACAAGCGAGCATGTTTGTCTCGTTGTAAATTAGTCTCGAGATCGTCTTCTGCGAAACCTTCGTCGATCTAGATTGGATGGTGAGACGGGAAAGGCTACAGTGCAGCGAAACACCATACTTCGGCAAAAGGATCGTCGTCGTCGTCATCGTCATCTCCTAGCTGATTCATGGTCAGTAAAGCTAACCAATTGGGAAAGAGGTCGTGCGCTGAACATACCCAGGACTTATTGGAGTGTCGAGTGTTGAGCTGGAGAGTTTGCATAGGCTGTTCAAGGGCTAAGTCGACCGTCAGCCCAAGCGGTCGTGGTTACAGGAAAAAAAGCTTACCGGTGCCGTTAACTTTGCCGAACACGTCGTCATAATCCTCGTCGTCCTCTTCTGCATACTTGTTAAACTCATGTGCGCTCGCAACTCGCCTGGCTTCCGAACGTCCAAAAGATCCAGAGCTGCTCGAACCAGAACCGACGAAAGACGACGAACGAGAATGTGAACGAATTGAACCGGGTAGTGGACCATTCGAGCCCGCGGATGGACTCAGTGAGGGACGAGAAGGCTTGCGCGAAAGGCTGGGAAGTGGTGCTGACATTGGACCAGGGGAGCTAGGTGCCATACCAAGAGTTTTGATGTCATCTGGATGGAACAGACCACGGCGCACGGAATTCTTCATCTACAATCGGAATGTCGTCATACTGGCAGTGGGCTGGCAAAGGCAGTTCGACTAACCTTGAAGTCTGCAACCTTTTCCTGCAAGATGATGTCGTCTTCCTCCGAAGCAAGGTCCGAATAATCCTCCACGATCGGAACAATGTCTGCTGCGGGAGCCTTTGCGAGTGGGATTGTGCCTGGGCCGGCTGGGCTACGAGTTGGTCGTATTGTCTGAGCGTTATCGTCAACCTCTGGCTTATCGTCTTCCATGGTGGACTTGTCCAGCGCTGGATATATAGTTTGGTCAAATGTTTAGAAGAGACAGAAGATGCATCGTGCCTTGTAACTTTGAAAACGACGGGCCATCCTCAAAATCATCATCCCAATTGTCAGTTTGCTCTTCAGGAGGCTGAAGGACGAATGCGAGTGGTTCCCGAATTTTCTCTACCAAACCAACAGGCACTAAGGGTTTGCCCGGGGGAGGCTGGGGTGCTTTGAGAGCCATGGGTACTGTGATTGATTGCTGTAGCCCAAGTACAGAGTGCTGGAATAAGCTAACGCTGGGTTTATTGTGCAATGGGCGTGTAGGCGACGGAGGAGCGCCATCAGAAGCACCAGCACGACCACCGTGCTTCGACGGACGTGACGGGGCTACATAACATCAGACTTTCGAGGGTTGCATAGTAGATAAAGAAAGAAATTCACATTTCAGAGCCTCGTTCCATTCCTGCACCTTAAGAACAGCTTCGTCGTAGTTATAATTACTCAATGGTCGGTTTTGTGCACCAGATGACGTTTGAGAGTTGTTCCTTCCTGGGTGTCCATCCTTCCCGGCAGACAAATCCATTTGCTTCTTCGCTGCTACCATCCACGGGTGTCGCAGGAGCTTCTTCGCTGATATCCGTAGATTACTGTCCTTCTGGAAACAGTGGAGGAGAAAGTCCTTCACTATAGGCGAGGCACCTTCCGGAATCGGAGGGCAGTCATCTTGTACAATCCTGAAGAGCGCTGGCATGGGATCCAGAAAATGGTACGGCGGTTTGCCTTCTAGAAGTTCGATCACCACGCAACCGACACTCCTGGAGAAGGCCCTGAGGGGATGAGAGACGCGTGAGCATGTCAACGTACCAAATATCGGAGGCCGTGGTTGCACCGGATTGCTCAATAACTTCGGGTGCCACTTTATGACAACATAATGTTAAAGCGATATAGAGGAGAAGAAGGCACTACCTACTCCAGTATGGACTGCCAACAACAGCGTCGTCGCTGACTGCACCGGTCGTGGTGGAACTGGCAACTCCGAAATCTGCGAGCTTGACACAGCCATCCTTATTGGTTAGTATATTCGCGCCCTTGATGTCCCGATGAATAACACCCTGGTCATGGAGGTATACAAGGCCTTCGAGTACTTGGCGAATATAAACAGCGACGAGATTCTCCGGGAACTTGCCAAATCGTTTGCATATGTTGTGCAAGGATCCATTTTCACAGAACCTATCAAGCAGTGAATTTAAAATCGAATGGATACGTAGAAAACGCACTCGAGGATGATGTACAAGTACTCTCGTGTCTTGACAAATCCTTTGTATTTGACGATATTGGGATGCTGGAATGCATCAGTCACGGGTGGCACTCATATGAGAAGACAGGTACGGTACGTTGAGATTCTTGAGCAAGTCGATCTCCGACTATAGAAAAAGATGAGCACACTGGCAGCAGCCACTGTCCAATGAAGAAGAGATACCATGATCTGCCCGAGTTCGCCTTTGGGAATGTTACTTAGTTGGATTTCCTTGACTGCGACCGTTTCCCCCGTGGCCCAATTAAGTGCACCTACGAGCACGATGAAATGATCGATGCTTTGTCTGCTGGGTAGGAGAAAGCACCCACGGTATACCTGACCGAACGCGCCTTTTCCAAGGGAGTCCCCGAGTTGCTGTGGGGTTGGACGTCACCGACATGCTCCGCATTGAGACGTGAGTCGGTACCTACATAGTCATTGAGTAGCTTTGAAGCACCAGAGTTCTTTCCGGGGCTGATAGCGTGTGATGGGGATGTTGCCATGGCTGGCTGTGAGGGGGGTTGAACACGAGGCAATGGTTGACTTTGAAGCTAGATTGGTGAGAAGGAAAGAGAGAAAGGACGGATGGGAAATCGGCGGGGTCGCGTCCTGCGCTGACGAGCCCGGCGAGTCAAAGCGCCCACCCGGACCCATTTGGAACACTCCCTTTTCAACACGTGATCGCGCTAATCACTCGATGATCGATATTTAGCATCCTCTGATATCACACTAACCAGTACTACACTTTAACGTCTCCCTTTGATTCCGTGTCTCGCCGCCGCCTCGCTGCATCCCATGTCCGAGTCCGCCGCCTCAGGGTTCACTGTTGTCAAGGGGGTCAAATCGACAGAATAAATAGTACTGAGTCGTACGCGCTCCATGTATAATCCAGGTTCGAGTCGAGACTGAGTGATGCCGTCCCGCTGAGTATTGGACGCTCCACTGTTTCCTCGTGAACGGGTCCCTGCACTCCTGGCAGACCCAGATCTTGGGCGCATTGACATGGTTCCTCCAGAAATCATATATATAGTATCTCCTGCGGCTTCCTTCCTCAGATTGAGTGTAATCCGTGACACCATTGCCACCTGAATTCGAGTTCATCTAAATCTGGCGCAAGTGTAAGAGATCACTTACCGTGAGCCTGAGGCGACCCAGCAAGGTTCACGGATCAGGGTTAAATGCATTTGGACGTTCTGTGGACCACTCACAGTAACTCAAACCTGTAGGGCCGCAGAAATAGATATTCAAACGATCAACAGTCATCAAAGGGAGGTACACTTACTGCGCTGCGATGTTCTTCGTGCCTGGTTCTGCTCGAACGATCATGGCTGTTAAAACAACATTTACCATGCAGATCACACTAAAGGTAATTATAGCATGAGCCGCTCGGTATCAAGACACTGGGAAGTCACGATCTCCACCTGTAATATAATATCCCATCAGACAATACCGTTCGGACGAGATAACCTCTCCTGCATTTCGTCTTGTGCAGTGTCAATGCAAAAATGCATGTATCGTAGAGGAGAGGTAGCCATGCAGAAGCCGAAGCAATGTTGCTCCTTGTCCGGACATCAGCTAGGAACGTATCCCCATCAAGGATGCTTACAACGAATCTTTGAAGACCATCGTACAGGCTGCGTGGCGCAAAGAAAGTAATTAGCCTACCGCAGTCACGTAGTTGGAAAGGTCACACACAGTGCACAGCAGGTGTATGCCGTACCGCTATGATCGCATCAGAGCGTGTTTGGGAAAAGGCGACTCGGAAATGACTGACGTTCTCCGTTTGTGAGGAGCCAAGCATTGACTCCAAGCCATATGAGGAACAGGACCATGATGCTCCATACTACTGTCCTTTCTCGGTTGTATAGAGCGCGGATCCTTCGACACCCTGGCGTTAGAAAGCAGCAGGATGCGTGTTAGTAAAAACCTCACCGGAGAAACATTATGAACCCGGCTACTTGCGTGCCTATGACAGTCATCGCACCCTCATATCGTACAAAGTGTTGGCAGCTGCATGCATGGTGAGTACGAATCCGCGGAAATAAATGAGCATCGAACATCTAGATGCAGCGGTGAGTAAATATATTGCCGTGGAGGCGCGCAAGACTCACTTCGGTTCCCCAGTTGGGAAGGGTGTATGCTGATGCGGAGTTTATCTTCAATTATGCCCGGCATTTTCGGTGGAGCAACCTCACCAACGAGATTTACAATGAATCCGAGTGGAGTAAGATACCTGTTCTGCTTCGCTCATGTTAATGAGCTCCACAGCGCACTGGCATGTTACGATGTTCCGCACGTACGAGTAGGAACAAGTATACCACTGCATCATGGTCCTTGTCAGCGAAAGCTTCAGAAAGTTTTCTATCCGCTTACAGAGTCCTTTTTCACGGTTCCATATAAATTCGACCTGAGGAACACAGCTAACACAGTGAGAGGCGGGACAAAAAGGTTTCTGGGACCACATGCCTCATTGTCGAGAGTTATAAGATGATCCCAAACGAGTATAGTGAATCCAGAAAATGCTACCATCTTGTGGTTTTCAGCTCAAAGCAACATCTCATGATCTCATGGTCGTTCTACATACGATCGTGGCATACCTAAACGGTGTTGAGAGGTGTAAGTAAAACCGACCGCAAAAAACGTGGAAGGCCTCAGAGTATACGAACGTGTCACTGGCGTCTTGTATGGGTTGCACATAAGTCGAATTTCCTGACATAGGTAAAGAGAAGGGGGGGAGCGTTGGGGCAGATGAGCGTAAGGGGATGTACAAATAAGAAGCGGCCCAGCTGGCTGCGCAGTGCCGCGTGGACTCGCTAGTAATAACGGAAATTCAATGCCACTGACCGCGCTCAACAACCGCAACGGCCAGCCAGCCACGACAGCGAAGCAATGGCGGTGTCTCGGTGAAATGGTCTGGTCACGTTAACGTCCACGAAAAGTAATCGTGGTTATGGGCCAGTCTAAAAGTCAGGCACCAGCCAACGTTCCTGCCGCCAAGCCCATCGCACGGGACGTGTTAGGCCGAGATATAAATAATTAGATCGTACCCATGAAAATCGGTGTATAGAGATTTAGAAATAATGACAGACTATAATGCACAATGTCCATAACCATGTTCCGAGGGAAAGATGAAGGGCGATGACTTCACCATACAAGGCCATATACGTCACTTCAAACTATTCTATGGCAACAAGATCTGGTTAAATAAGCCCGTTCAGTAATGCGGCGACAGTATGCATTCATAATGACTTACCGCCATTAGCACAAGGGCCACAACGAATACGATGATGAGCATTAGACATGCAGCACGACGACCAGCCTTTCGTTGATGCTCTGATGCAGTAGCAAGCTCTTCAGCGGCACCGCGAGTATCAGAGGCTATTGAATAAATGTTGGACTCGATGTTATCTAAATTTAAGTACATTTCAAAAAGCGGGATAGTGTCTGCAGAGTTTACTCACCTAGCATACCACCCTGTTGATTCACTAGCGTACCAAGGTCGCGGAATATTTCCGATAACTCGTGAATGCCCGTCTCAATCTCCTGGATCTCGGCTTCTCGTTCGCGAATCAGCGACTCTTGATAAGCAAGTTCGTGGGGGGACAGCTGTGATTGAAGGAGTTGCGCTTGTTGCTGCTGTGGGGTGGGGTTGGTTTCGCTTGACGAAGTTAGACCGACGATTCAGGCTGAACGAGGCTTCTTACGAATGGGAGCGGTCATCTTCTACCGCAAGCCTGACGCTCTCTACTACTGTTCGCTGTCGTTCTGCGCTAAGCTGCTGTGCTCGCTGAAATGCCACGAGGGACAGCTGAAGATCATGCGAAGTCTTCTGTAGCGACGTCTTCTGAAAGGACTGAAGGATGTGAACTAAGTCGAAGCACAATGAATCATCATACATTAACCTACGCTCGTGGCTGGTATGGAAGAAAGCTTCTTCAGGTCTTCCGACCCACGCTTAGCCATAGCTCTCGTTGTTTCCGTGAGGTCGTGGCTGCATGCTTTTACTGAGAATAACCAAGGGGAGACTGAGCGAAGTTGGCATACAGTTGTTTACGAAGGGAAGGAGAGTCCTTGGTGGTCCCAAGTTGGTCCACTAGTTTCAAAATTCCCTGGACATTGCTATTGATCTTGAACACTTGAAGGGACAACGAGGACTGTAATGACGAGAAAGTAGAATCTTCGCGCGAATGGGAGGCGAAACTAGTTGGCTGAGCTGGGCGAGACTGGCCCGTCTCGATATCTTGAAAGCTCATGACGAAGGACGAGAGTGAGCGAGCGAGTTAGCAAGTGCTGACTCGCAGCAACTGGCAGTCGAAGATGAAGGTCATGTGACTCGCGCCGCTCACTCACTGATCCAGAACAGGTTCATAATGTTGCCACTTTCGTATTCCCGGCTACGTTTACCTAGGCTCATGAACAAGTCGAGAAAGCATCCACACGGAATCTAACATATGCAATGGACGTCTTTCACAACAAACACGTCCTCGGGGTCAATCATTTGCACCCGATTCACCGACGCCATCACTAGTAGTACGGTTTCGCGTTTTGAGGCGTACAACTGCACAACTATGTACGGGTCAAAAATTCCACGGTGTGTGCTACTTCACGACCCCTACTCAAGCTTTAAGTGATGACGGATGTGATCCATTCGCAAGTTATCGGGAGATTTAGGCTTCGCTATTTAATCGTTTCTGCGATTGTTCAGTCGCCGTCTTTAGCTTTGGTGCTCTACATCCGGCGCACCACCGTCGTTCGTGATGTGGAAAAGCACTAGCCTTCTCACCTTGGATTCCAATGAAGAGCATACTGGGTTTCGGTGAGCTTTTCAACGCCGAACGAAAGATTCAGAATGTTCGAGATCCGATAGTTTCTTGACAACTGTCGGTAACGGCGTCCCGAGTCACACTGCCGGGTAGGCAGGCACTACTTACCCATCACAGAACCCGAGGCGAATAATCTTATCCGTATGGGTCGTCTATGGAAGGACTTGGCTACCATATAGACTCGGCAGCTTTAGGCAACCTGATCTTGTGACAACGCGGAGGCGAATCCCGGGTCGCGTATAGTTGTTTCGTCTCGTTGCTCAGCTTCTGGGGAAATAAGAACAATTCTGGTCGCGTGACAACGGATGATACAAACACCCGGAGCGGAGCGCTACACGAAGTTTGTCTGCAGTGCTTTCCTGAATGACCCATACATACGCATGGCAACTCCAGTTCATCCAGACATGGTTCAAGGCATAGGTGACCTTGCTCTAAAGGACCGTCCCATTCCACCATGTCAATCACGGTCCTGGTCCGGTTGGGCATAGGACCTGTCATCCATGCCCCATATGGGCTTCCGCCGATCGGTATGATCGTATCATTTCAGAGGAAGTTTCAAGCTGACTGAATGAATTCGTGCGATGTCTACCCGTTTCTGTGGTGGCGGCATTCCTTGGGTTCTGGAATTTATAAAATGACCCGTCCCGCCCCGCTTCCTCCCAGTACCACACGCGCGATTGCCTTTCAAGTTTAAGCACCAACCCGTCCAGCCAGAGACTCAGCACTGTGTTATGAAGTTTGCACGGTGAGAGCACCCTGTGTTGCGTGTGTCACCTGACCAAGTTGTATGTCGCTCTCTGGTTGTAGGTACATCCAAGCTACTGAGGTGTGTGTACCCATGCCGCATCTACGCACTATGATGAACTCCTTGTAGACACCCGAGTGGAAGAAAGCCTACATGTATCGGATTCACCGTCCTCTTCTTTGAGTGTCTATGCCCTTACCATCTATCTGCCTTTTGTCCAACAGAGACTATACTGGGCTCAAAACCCAGCTAGGAGTCATTCGAGCACAAATACTCCAACAAAGTGATACATCGAGTTCCTTCGGGAACACGAACAATCATTCCACTGCGAACATCGGAGTGGAGGACGATGATTCCGATGGTGAGGACACTCTTAAAATACAACTTCTCTCCTACTATGAACTCGATCAGCAGAGGACGTGGCTCGAGGAGTTGCAACCGCAAATCGCTCGGCATTTCCTTGGGTTTCGGGAGCTGATACTACAACCTTCCCAGACCTAACCAGCCATGGAGGCTCCACCATGAAGTGGAGAACGAGCAACCAGGAAAGAAGTAAGTTGTCATCTACTGACAATGGACGACCATAGGAACTCACACTACATCACAGTACCTTCATTCAGTCTGGCCATGGCGAGTCTTCCTCGTATGACGAAAAGAGCGATACACACACCTCAAGAAACGCCGCCTCCAAGAGCCCGTCGTTCGCCTGCGACAGGATCCCCCACACCACCGGCTCTACGCACACTACTTTCCAATCTACCCCCGACGCATGCCAAGTTTTTCGAAATGCTGGACGCCGAACTAAGCAAAGTGACGACATTTTACGCGGAGAGAGAAAAAGAGATGCATGAACGTGCCAAAATGCTCCGGAAGCAACTCAACGAACTTGCACTACACCGCCAAACATTCTACGTCAGTGATCTTGATGAAGACGAATGCACATTGCACTAAGCCTTGGCCCATTAGGAATCATCCATCCACTCGAAGAAGCATAGTTGGGCAGAGAGAGCATACCTTTCTATCCGACTTCCACTTTCACCACTAACCAAGTGGTTTAAAAGCTTCAAACCGACGACGTTCAAAGATCCGTATCATCCCGGCAGAAACGAAATTTTGGCTTCCGAGCATGGGCATCCTGGTAATAATTTCTGCAAAACTGCTATCCTGATGACTGAAAAGTGTAGTGCATTCCGGTTTCGCTGATGCAAATAATTTCAAGATGCGAACACCCGACCGCAGGCGTTGGAATATCGACCAAACCTTACCTAAGAGAACTTACGGGATCGAAAAAGGCCCCGGGAGCGCATTTTCTCCTAGGGTGCTAGATGACCCTAGTGGATCACAACGGCGCTCGAATGTCCATTCAAACGTACCATCTGGCAGTGTAGTGTCTCCCCATGATCCCCATGCGTATAAATATGCGAAAGGACGACTTCGCAAGGCTGTCGCTGAACATTACCGGTGCGTACAACCCTCGTCCTTTCCTCTGGGTTTGGACTCTCTGTGAACACGATGCTGATGCCACTTGTTTCCAGCGGTCTCGAGATTTTGAACAATTACAGGGTGAGCTTTTCTTTGTGCCTACGGTGCTGTATATTGACCCGGAGTCCCATCGGTCGAATATGTCATGAATGAATGCCGAACTATCATCCACGCTACCGTCGGGCGCTGCCACTGTCACCTTGCTTTTTTTTTGAAACAAGAACCTTAACTTGGATGGCTTTCGCAAATTATTGAGAAAGTATGAGAAGATCACCAAGACTTCAGGTTTTGTTCTGGAGGCCTACACGATGGAGAAAGTAAGTGTTAGTAATACTTTCAGCACTTGATCATTCAATTTCTGTAGGTAGAGCCTTCCGCCTTTGCCTCTGGCACTGTGGTTAGCACCTTGCTCAAGGAAACAGAACACCTTTTCGCAATGCGATTCGGTACGTTTTCTCCACGTATGAGTTGTGAGACTCGCGTGTTAAATCCCACATGCACATCGTGTTCATCACACTCAGAACGTGGAAACAAGAAGAAAGCGAAAGACCACCTCCGACTCGCATCATCGTCAAAGCAGCAAGACTTCAGCGCCCTCCGCTTTGAATTTTGGTTGGGGCTCGCGGTCCCTGCAATCTCTGCGGGATTGTACCTCTGTAGGAACATATTTTGAGACACCTCAATGGTGTCACTCTGAGCTTCTTTGTTAGCTTTTCAGGACTGGACGAGGCAGACCCTTCCATCATGGAATATCCTCCTTTTGCTTTACTCGGTAGTCATGATGCCGATATTGATGGCACTGCTGGTTGGCGCCAATATCTTCTTATGGGCGCGTAAAAGGATCAACTATGTCTTTATCTTTAGTGCGTTATTGACTCGCTGCCACCCTGCCTTCTTTGTTTTCTGACAATTTCCTTAGAACTGAACCCAAGATTGAGACATGATCATCAACATTACTTTGAAGTATGTGTCGCATGGCCGTCCCACATGACTGTAGTTTTGAACATTCCTGAAAGATTCCTTCTTTTCTTTTGTGCATCCTCGCTTATGGTTTTTGGTTCTCCATGGCTCAAGTTGGTCCACCAATGCTGTGGCCCTTGCTATCCCTCTGCCTCATCATTGCGGTTATGTTCAATCCATTGCAGGCAAGTCCTTCGGCCGATGTGAGATACTCTTCATCCAACCATACCTGGACATGCAGAGTATTGCGTGGGGTGATACTCGTTGGTGGACGATCAAGAAAGTAGCCAAGCTTTTTGTTAGTGGGATGTATAACGTCGAGGTTTGTCACCAAGTATTGCACACGGAGCACCTTGGGAATCTGATGATATCCCAGTTCGTAGATCTCTGGCTCAGGTATGATCGATATCCTTGACCTCACACCACTGAAACTATCTCGCCACGCGATTCTTAGCGATCTGTGTTGCAGCCTCGTGTATACATTTTCCAACCTCTTCTCCTTTGGTTGCTTTTATAGCCATTCCAACCTCCATTTCTTAGCATACGATCACCGAGCGCAAGAAGTTTGGTCGAAATGTGGTATAGTTCGAACGAATTGGGGATTTTTATATCTTTTCGGCATGTTGCCTTTCTTAGCACGCCTTGTGCAGAGCCTAAGGCGATACCGAGACTCGAAGCTGTACGGGCAGCTGGTCAACGTGGGCGCTTACACATTCTTCATTTATACGATGTTCATTGTCATCTGAATAGGCTGGAAAGTACGCGGTGGGCTTGATACAATTACTCCTTTATTGTTATTGGAGGCACTACGGTATGTCCAAATCTTTGGTGGTCAACCCACAGCTAAAGTAACCCTGCAGAGACTCCCCGTAGTGGCAAAATTTATGTCATCTATTGCCTTGCGTCGGTAATCAATTCACTGTACGCATATATCTGGGCAAGTTTCTCTAGCTGCGTATCCTTGACTGCGATGATAAGTTTGTATCACAGGAAGTCATCGTAGATTGGTCAATGTGTCAGCCATACGCCCGTTATCCACTCCTGAGGCGAGAACTTGTTTATGAAGGACATCTATTCGTACGTTTTCTTGACCAATCCCCTCGGGCCAGTGTGACTGACGCTGTCCTAGTGGTACTACTTCGCTTTGGTACGGTCTCGGACTCGTCCTCTCACATCTGTTCATAAAATTCAAAATTCTCTTGGACAGATAACCGACCTAATCGTTCGTTTCAATTGGCTGATTTACCTATACTTCGAATCGCTGAGCCTCGAGCTACGCGTGTTCATCGCTATGTTTTCGGAGGTGCTCCGGAGGGTGCAATGGAGCTTTTGTATGGCATTTCCCCCCCTTCTTTCCTTCGTGACCACGACTGAGGTATTTGATGCTTTCAGATCGAGTTGAGAACAAGCATGTTCACAATGCAGAAGAATATCGTATCATTCGCGACCCGTCCCTGCCGTACATGTTTGATCCAACAACCCCTGGCGAGGAGACAGCGTACATCGCACGCGTGCAGTTGAAGAAACGATTGGCCCGTTTGAGTTGAGAGCAGAATCTGAATGGAAGAACAAGCTGAATTCTGTCAAGATGTCGTCCATGTTTATATCTAGATAGTAAGATACTAATGACTATGCTCTTCAAGTAAACCTTTTCTGGTGGAGGTCAATGAGAGGAGCTACCTGAGGCTGAACTCGCTGGCACCTTGTTCAACCAACTAGTAATTATCAATCGATTGAAAGTGATTGGAAGGCTAACATTGACAGCCTGCCAGTGACTCGGCGAGGATTAGCCCAACAGCCATTCGAGTTTGAGCTGCTTGACCATGTGACGGTGACTAGCTCGTCCAGTATCATCTTTCAAGTTAGTCTGACGACCCAGCTCCAATGAGGCGACGTTCGTCGACAGACATTCATTATAGCATTCCGTTCCTCCCAGAAATGCGACGGCCCTGGAGTCACTGGCAAGCCGCAAGTGACTTACCGGTCACGGTGGCATTGGTGCCAGTTTGACGGTTTCCAACGAGTTTCCAAGCATCTCCATCAAGGACCCGGACGAGTCCCACACAGGTTTCACAAGTGCGGACGCGTCACCATGAGTGCGACTGCCAGGCCGTGTCTGACACTGTCATGCCTCGTTTCTCAGCTGTATAAAAGCTAACTCTTCGCTCTCACTTTAGTAGCCGTTTTTTCATTTCGTTTGGCTCACAGGTACTGGCTACTTTTCGTTAGCCTTTGATTCTTCCACGAGTTTCAACTTCTCGCCGAGGACTTGGTAATCCGTTTATCTCCGCTTGATCATAATCACTTTACCGTATCGTACTTGGCGTAGCTTTCGTGCCCGCTACTGTCACCGCTGTCAATAATGTCCATTCCTGTAACCATTCCGCGAGTAACTAGAACACACGTTATTTGTTGACGTCTTGGCAGCGACAGGGCCCAGCTCCCCAGGTGGAGATCAGTTGACCCAGTCCTTGGCTGATGCTGAGGGGCGGAGCTCGTAAGTCCCGCTTGACCATGTCTGAAATGTAACACAGCTGACGATTGCACACCTTGTATATATGCAGGTGCTCCATGAAAACCGTGACGGACCAGTAACAAGGGAGTATGACTTGGCCGCAGGCAAAAAGTATATGATTGAATTCCTTCCTACGTACGCTCCGATCAATCTGCCGGCGACTGAAAGTTGCAAATGCCAAGGAGATGTTCAGTCTATACCAATGGTTGAATGTGGGGCACGGACCAAGTCACGAGAAATATCAGTTAGATGATCCGCTCACCAGGATGCCCGACATCACGCATCTAGATGGAACCATTGCCTTCAAGTCGCCAAATAATCGCCGGAAACAGGCAAGCCACCATGATTATTTCTGAAATGACAGGATGAATTCTCCATAGCGCGTGCGAGATTGGGTGCTCCTCACCTTGAACAATTGAGCCGCTCATTCTTTGTCGGTCCTCATAAGTCGAGTTCCGCAGCACTGTACGAGAGACATGCATGGCCCGGGCGAGGACTTGCATAGAATGCGCTCTGTAGTCGATCGCCCGAGTCAGAATGCATCTGAGTCAACCGGAAACTGCATCCTAGTGCCTGTCCTGACTCTGCTCGTTGTATAAATGTACTGAGCTACGTCAGGAAAAGTACAAAATTATGATCAACCCCTTCTAAGGTATCTAAATTGTGTAATCCGTCTGGTTGATTATGATGCGCTTATAACGGTAGGTTCCGTGGGCCATTTGTATCATGTGCCTGCCGTTGTGCCAGACATTTATCTCTTCTCCCTTTCTGCGATCTTTGTCAGCCTGATGGGTATCATCCACACTCAGTTTGACCGTAAGCGATTGTAAGTCTAGGTTCACTGCACCAGACGTATATACAGCGATGTAGTAGACAATTTTGGTCACCTTGGAATTCTTTACACTGAATGATAGACGTTACCCAGTGTGTTCCTGTAGTCCATCATTGCAAACTACTAATATTATGTAGAAGTGTACACTTGTAGGGAAGGATTGGTATCACCGTCCGGTTGTACAATCCTGTGACCGAAGTTCATTTACCTGCGCAATTAGTGACACAGCCCACCAACACCACCACGTTAAAGAATACCGCTGCGAACAAGAAAGGGCTTCGCTGCTTGGCTGTACAATCCTGAGATCGAAGTTCCTTCATCTGCACAATTAGCAAGATGACCCATAAACACCATTACGTTAGAGTATACTGTTGTGAGCAAGAAAGGGCTTTGCTGTCGGGTTATACAATTATTCAGGGGGTGGCAGACGACGCCATCAGCGGTAGGCTAGTTCCTGGTGCAAAACTA
>QFES01008592.1:0-11690 GCA_003316375.1 Tylopilus plumbeoviolaceoides | reverse complement strand
GGCCCATCGCTCTCTCTTCAAACAACCGTTTCATTGCTGCCTCCGCTGGTCATGCCGTCTCATTTTGGGATACTTCGACGCATACCCAGCTAGGCATTATCGAGGACACAGAAGAGATAAAATCTTTCGCCCTGTCGAACAGTGATGATCGTCTCATAACCGGTTCTGACACGTTGGGAAGGATTGTCATCTGGGATCTCCATGGTATTCTTCCGGCATCCTACCTCCAAATCAGTGTAAGTGTTCGAATTCTCAGCATGCGAATACAATTCATTCATAAAATCCGTCTTCGACCTCAGGATGCGACACATTCTAATCCTCCAGAGGGAGCGCGAAACATAGATGACATCCTTGAGGTAAGGTCGGGCAGTGCCACGTTCTCGTGTGTACGAGTTGTGCTGACGGTGGTAACAGATCTCTGTGCCGGCGCAAAGTACATCCGCTCCTGCATTTGACTCGGAGCAGGTGAGCAGTGGCACATTCTTTCTTTTTACCTCTCGTTAACGGCACATGGTAGCCTCCCTCTCCGGTATCAAACGAGAGTGTTGCCGAACTACCACCATCAGATCCGGATCATCAGCAACCACCCTCGGGTCAAGCTGCAAAGACACCAATTGAGAACCCTCTGGCTGACCCGAAGTCGAATTCAGAAAGTATCGAGTCTCTCAAGGGCGTTCATCGCGAAACCGTCATTGGGTGGTTCAGACGACGGATGAAGCGGAATCAGAATCCAACGGCAGATCGAACTCCTTTGGAGCAACCCACTCACCCTCGGAAATCGCATCAAATCACTGGTACCTCAGGCAGTCGGGATAGGGCGACTGAACACATACCCCCAGAGTCCTCCACTCGAATGCCTGATCAACCACTCGCAGAGGCCGGTGCACGACAAGCGAGACCACCACGATTGAACCGGCAGCATTCAGGGATAGCCCTTGCTCAGCGTGAAAGAGTGAGTATCCCCCTATAGCCGATTCAATTGTACGGGCATCTGACTGTTTGACTCAGCGAGCTGTCATGTATATCGACGATGTATGTTCATCCGTGTAACCGTTTATGAACACCATGACTTATTGTTCTTTACAGGACGAACCGCTCCCATCGTGTTGGATCTCGCTCCCTTCATGGATGCATGACATCATCTGTTGTGGCAGCACGGGCCATACGGACACCTCAAGGCCTCAGGCCGCCGCAGGCTCGAGCGAACCACGTCAAGGTGCGGCTAATGCGGCATAAACCATCATTCTGTATTGGTAATTCCTGTGCATTCCCTCTCGGAGACACGTCTGTATCATTCATAATATCTATTGCATAGTATGTATCCCCCACCAAACCTTGTATTAGCTCGTATTATATATTGGACATGATTGGTACAGCTGAATAAGGCGATCGAGAGCACCGTCTACATAATGAAGTAGAGGAGGTCGTCGAAGCTGCGCCGGTACCAGCTGACGGTGGGCGTAGGAGCATGTTCATCGAAACATGCGTGAGAACTGACTCTCACTCAAGTCACATCAAGTAAAGCCGGAATGAATCCAATCAAGCCACGAACCTCCAACTCTGGGGCGGACTGGAGTGCTGATAATCCAGCTCCCCGTTCCAAGGGGCCCTTGTATACCATCTGCGTGAACCCCACGCGAGCGTGGGGTGAGCGAGGAAAAGAGATCGTTGAGAGTAGCTAGGCACGTGCGGATCCGATAACGAGATGACTACTAGATGCTTCCAATTTGTGTGGGTTGGGCGAAAACTCGCAGGGTTTCGGCCGGCCTGGGAGGCTGGGCGGGATTGGGCCACTCGCAGTTCAGCTCACTGCCTTTCTCGATGCTTGTGACCTCGTTAGGCTCGGTTTTCTCTGGATCCTGCGTCGTCTCCGCCATTGTAAAGAGTGAAAGAGATGCGGGAAGCACGGGGAGAGTAGGCTTGGTCGAAACGCGGACTTCCAGGTCCGACCACAGAGTCGTTGTACTGGGCAAAGATAATTACCAGCGGGTTAGCGATGTGCATCATGGGTATCTTTATGAGAGCACACTCACACAGAGACCCGTCGGACCTTGACCAGCGCATTGCGAACTGTAAATCGACGGCACACCAGCCCCATGCGCAGGGGAAAACCAAGTCAATATTCATGTTGTCATGGCGCATGCACAACGCCTCACCAGTCACCGCATAGATCGATATCCAGGACGAGGTTCTGGGGCGTAATGAACTGGGAGATGTTACATGTAGAGGATGAAAAGGCAGCATGCGGGGTCCCCCATGAGGGGATGTTTAGTGTAGAGCCTGCCTGAAATATGGAGGACGGAATGTCTGGTCGTTAACGCCGATCCGGTATGGAGAACCGACTCGGAAGAAGAGAACTCACGCTCCAGAACATACTGGACAACAAACATCGTTGTCAGTACTCATCTAAATGCATCGCTCAGGTTCAAAATGTATCACGTACAAGATCCCTGAAACATCAAACTGCGTGGCAAAGACACCTCCACCCGCAGCGGCAAGGTTCGGTCTGTAGCTATTTGGCGACGTCTCTCACAGTACACCCCGAACCTTGGGTACAATTGCTCTCCCCTGGTGTATCCAGTTCAGTCATATATTGCCGTAGTGGAAACATCCGTTTACAGCGTGGATTGCCATCTAGTTGTCGGCACTCAGATTGGTGTTTTCTATGGTGTCAATCTCGCCATCGTACGACCAGTTAGGACCTAGCATCTGTGTTCACCAGTGTTTACCCAAAAAAGGCGCACAGGTCACACACCGAAGCTCCACCAGGCAGGCCAGACCAGATGGAGTACGTGATCATTATTCGGAAACGAATCAACGTGGACTTACGGAGCACCCATAAGGTATATGGTTCAGATCTATTATCCACACGCTTCCCGGGTCGTATGCCTCTTGGGTGGTCATGTGAACCTAGCGAGCCTTGTCAAGACTACGAACCGAGGACAGGAGGAATGTATCGGATCACATACTGGATTCCTCAAGTTTCTCGACGACACGTTTGTCACATTATCAACCTTGAGGATAACATGATTGCCGCTGTTCACATAGGCGAGTCTCTGACTGCTCCTCACTTCCTGGCTCACCCAAGTAGCATTGCCTGAAAATTTGATATGAGAACGGTCGGAGCGAGGCCCATGCCCCAAGTCGAGCGACGCACCTCAGGTCAAGTTTAACCACAGAAGTTCCAGCCGTTGGTACCCGAGTAGTCGTGGGCGAGGTTGTAGGCAACTACACGTGAAGATGCGATCAACAGAGTCCCCCAGATGGACCACCAGTGCATGGTTGAAGGAAGGGAGGAGGACGAAAATGCAGAAATGGAAATGGGACGACGGCTTGCCCCCAACGGTATTCATTTAAGAACGCAGGTGGAGTGATGGTGCATTTCGGGATCCATCACCCTGTGATTGCAACATGTACGCGAAGGGTGGCACCCACTTGAAGTAGACCATCTGTTCCTCCATGTACTCTTAGCTTGAGTCGCATGGGAATATTGCACTTGAAACTCGCGCTTTGAAAGATGCCGACGAGACGGTCGTGTGTGAGTCTGTGAGTGTCACAAGGATACTAGCCCCGCTTCATCAAAACGTTACTTAGAGCATGTCCAGCGGGTGTCTTTGAAGTGGCACACTTTTTTTCTCACGCGCTCCCGTCGGTGTAGGTTCAAGGTGTTCACCAAACTTCGTGATCTAGATCTCAGCGTCGAGGGCAACACCTATTCTGGCAGACAATGACCTGCTCGCCCTAGCATCTGCATGACCTGAGCTGAACCCGCCTCAGATAAATTCGAGCTGGCGCTGGAATTCGCAGTAACGGTATCACCCCAGGCGGCCTCGTACAACTTTGGCAGACGTGCCCGTCCCTCAACGACATCCGCTTCCGCCTCGACACGCGGGGTTATATGTGCCTTCAAGTGAAGCACTCGAGAATCTCCGTCACGGTGTCGTCCTGACGTTGCCAACTGTCGTTACGGTCAACGTCCTCGACGCTGCCATCGAAGCAGACTCTGCCCTAGCTGTCGCTTGTTCCTGCAAGCGTACTCTACTACAACACACCCAGTGTGCGTACGTTCTCAAGGATGTCATCCAACGACACGCTCTCCTGCAGCTGCAACCTGGTCAAGAAATCTGCTATCACCCGGCGCGTGTAGCCTGCGCGTCCCTCCGTCCGCGTCAACGTGAGCAAGAGTGCACCAAACGGCTGCCTCAGACGTGCTATCACTCGCAGTGCGTGTGTTTCTCTATCCATGTGTGCAGAAGTAGAGTGTGAGGGCTATTTGGAATGAGAGAGTGACACGACATCTGAGTCGTCATGGAGTTCAATGTCTTCGTCGTCGATGATCTCATCGTCAGAATTCTTCCGAATCGGCCATGGCGGATGAAAACAACACAATATCTTCTTCCACAATCACATTTCTTTATCGCCAAGCTCCAGGAGAGCACCCAGCCAGGGGTGGATGAGGTAGAGTGTTTGCATCTGCAACAGATCGTATTTCGTCTTGACTTGCAACGGCCCGAAAGCGAGAGCGTCCGCACAGTAAATGACACAACCTTTGCGATAGCATGAAAAGGAGGGGAGCGAGAAAGCAATGCACGGCGACTCCATCCGCTTTCCTGAGAACCAAAGCAAGCTCGTTGAGATGGTCATATAGTCTCATCGCCATTTCGAGGTCGAACGAAGGGCGTGACATAGTGATCATCTCGGCATCCCGGATGTAGGCGAGAAGGTGAGACGTGGGCAATTCGTCGAATACAGTGATGTGTGCCGGCAGACAACTGTTGAATCTGCCGGATTCTCCGGTCCATACAAGGGTGCTCATATTCCCAGACCCGGCAAATACATGGGACAGAAGATATCCCAGTGAAGCACCCCCCTCACCATAGATTATGGGCAGTCCAGTAACCGAGAAAATTCCAAGCGGTGAGTAGACAGCGTCTTCAACAAGCGTGGTCTCCCGCGTCGAGGCCAGCCGTAGCTTCTCCCGGATGCTGCTTAAAGTGTCATCCGCAGACAGGTCTTGCACTTGAACTTGTCCCCGATGCATTCAAGAAGGGTACGAAAGAAGAAAGAGTGGAATGGAGGGTTTGTTTATTGGTCGGCAATAGGAACAAATGGTGGTACTGGTCGTGGAGCGGCAGGATGGGGCGAGGACGAGCTACACGCCGAGGGCGATCAGCGATGCCAAAGAGAATGGGTGACATCGGGCGTACTAGTACAGAATTGCCTGTCTGGAAAGCACCATAAACGAAGATGATACTGCCTCACTGGATAGGCGGGTGAAGGTGGAAAACGGCTTGAAAGCGAGCGAGATGTACCAAGCATGGAGAACTTGCTCCTGAAAAACAATCTGATACACGTCGCACCTAACAAACAGAACAATAATATCGCCGTAGTTGGTAGACTGGTGCCATCATGTAGAGTCAGGTGGCTCGATGGAAACCCGCCGTGGCCAGGCGGCGAGCAACACTGAGAAGAGGGCGGACAACGCGCTCTGTTCAAGTGGGTACGGGTACAAGAGTGACTGCGTGACTATGTGCCGTGACAGTATGTGTGACCGTGTGCCCTGCTGTCGCTGCTGTCGAAAGACTGTCATGGCGAATTCGCCATCGATCCGTCCACACACATCCTAGCTTCCATCTAACCCTCGGCGACAATGAATGAGTTCGCGATCGATCCTGGTGCCGGACGACCCCCTGAAGCCTGAGTACACATGCTCAGCATGTGTATACTTGCTGTAAAATCATGTTCGTGCTAGGTAAGTATGACGTCTCCATCGTATCAGAAAAGGCGGCAGTTCACTGTCGCTTCGATAGCTCATTCACGTGCGTGTCCGAGGGTATTTCGAAATGCTCAAACTTGCTGGCTTCTCATTCAGCAGGGGCGGCGATAAAACGCCCATTTTGTGCCTGGCCCGCTATCAGTCATAGAACCTGTACAGTACGTCACTTTGCCATCCTGTGAGCGTCCAAGCCGAGAAATACCCTTTCTACAGGATCCTCGTTATGTATTTACACAATGCCCACAGCAGGCCGGATCAAATAGATGCCTGTAGAGTCGTTCTGCTGCCAGATTGAGCTGTGCGTGGACCACTCAAGCGGTGCTGGTTCCATTCTCACATTTGATGATTTAGGCTTGCTCTCGATGATAGTGTGAGACCAAGTTATTGGCTCAGTGCAACATTGGCATTGTACGAACACAATTGCCACTGCAAAAAGAGATACCGATTGCGACACGAGAATGGCCAACTCCGATAGCCCACGAGGCCGCGCCGCATAACTCCATTGCTGCAGTGCCATCGACGTGCACAGCCGGTAGAAGCGTACTAACGACGAACCCTGTCCGTTTGCTGTGGGGTGCTGTGGGAAATGAGCTTAGACTTAAGAGCCCCTCGCCGCATCCTGGAACAGTTTCAGCTTCCCAACTTCTTTCAGCAATGATGACGAGCGCGTCAGACATTGGAAAAACACGATCTCGGTCCGAGTCGGAGGCTTCCAACACGTCGGACCCAGCAAAAAAGCGACCACGGCTTGAAACAAACACGTCTCATGCCCAGGACGGGCCTGGGGATTGCGGGTCTAGTTCCATGGTTGTGCGTCTGAGACCCTGTTGCCAATTTACTGGCTGACAAATCCTGCAGGACGGTGTACATCCGGTTGCTGTTTTCAACACCGAACTCAGCCCGAGGCAGGACTCAGAGAAGCGGGATATAGAACGCCTTGCACCGACGGACGAGCTATATCAGGCACCCTCTTGCTCATACCCTGCGAGCCAGAACGAAGCAATCGTCATTACAGGTAAAACTTGACTTGTTTGTCGCTATTCGAAGATGGCTAACGATAAGGTAGCCATCCGAGCGACCGATGTTGCCCTTGGCCTGAGACGACTCCCTGCTGGCTTTTTCGTCGTGCTGCGTCATTGTGGCCTCGAGTGGAGGACAGAGAGCAAACCTTTGTCAGTGAACGACGATATCGTGCGATGGAACGGACAGATCCCAATGTGAGCTCCCCTTTACGCCAAGGGTTACTAATTCTGACATTATATGTAGACCATCGGACATGTCGGCCAAGATTTGTATTGAGGTCTATGCTTCCTTTGAATTCCAGCCTATGCTGGGTAGCGGGGAGCTGCTGCGAAGGGTAACGATTATGGTAAAACAACTCTTGGAGCGCAGCGAAACGGATTCTCGTGAGTAGAGGGATTACTATGCACAAGGGATCATTCACTCACTCTATAACAGCCTTTACGTTCTTTCCAAAGGATGGCGACGTCGTGTCTCCATGCTCATCCCTTTTCGTAACTGTAGAACGACAGAAGCAGAAGAATGGTAGCTCATCAACGTCGAAGGTCGCTGGCCCTCATTGGGTGAGTCGGCAACTTGTATCCATATTATATACATTGAACCTCATGCTCCGGTAGTCAATCCCGGAATCGCACAGCGAACTAGAAAATGCAACCGATCAGGGCCATGCCGCCCTCTTGCGGTACCGGATGCGCGGAGAAAAGCAAGATCTGGAACGCTCTATCAGCGAGTTCGAGCATGCGCTGAATACTTGTCCCGTCGACTATCCTTGTCGGGCAGTCACTCAGTTCAACCTGGCGATGGCCAAGTCGATCCACTTTCAAGTGGAGGGTGGAGATGATCGCCTGGAAGCGGCTCTTCGGATGTATCATGATGTATTGGCCGTCCGTCCTGTGGGCCATCCTGATCGCCCATACACCCTTATCCACCTAGCAGCAGCACATCTTGTACGATTCCAGAAGTGGAAGAACCGCGGCGAAGAACAACGGGCTCATACCTTGCTGGAGGAAGTGCTGAGCAACGAGTCTACAGAAAGACATGCAAGGAAAGTTGCGAGTGCCTTGCAAAAACTGCGTATGGGATCAAACATGGGCCTCATACAACCAAATGAGGAAGTGTCGGCGAGGCGAGACGCAACTTCGAGCTTCACGCGCATGGGTGAAGATCCATGGACTTTAAATGTCGGGCTAGTGCAACGTTTCGAACGGTTCGGTGATTTAGCCGACCTACAAGAAGCAATTGCTGTTTTACAAAAATTGGTCAGGTCTACGTCAGCTCGGGATGACAGGCACCTCGTGGCGCTGAACAATCTTGGTGTGGCGGTGCAATATCGATTCGATCGCCTTGGGGAACTGGCTGACCTCGAGGACGCCATTTCACACCAGAGGAATGCCGTTGACCTCACTCCTCACGGTCACCCCAACAAGCCCAACCGTCTTAACGGCCTCGGCAACTCCTTGAGAACTCGTTTCGAGCACCTCGGCGAGCTCAGTGACCTCGAGGACGCCATTTCGAGCCACAAGAATGCCGTCGACCTCACTCCTCCCGGTCACCCTGACAGGCCCAGCCGTGTTAACAACCTCAGCAACTCCTTGAAATCTCGTTTCGAGCGCTTTGGCGAGCTCAGTGACCTCGAGGATGCTATTTTAAGCCAGAGGAATGCTGTTGACCTCACTCCTCACGGTCACCCCGGCAAGCCTGGCTTTCTTCACAACCTCGGCAACTCCTTGGAAACTCGTTTTGAGCGCCTCGGCGAGCTCAGTGACCTCGAGGACGCTGTTTCAACCCTGAGGAATGCCGTTGACCTCACTCCTCACGGTCACCCTGACAAGCCCAGTCGTCATAGCAGCCTTGGAAGCTCCCTGAGAACTCGTTTCTCGTGCTTCGGTGAGCTCAGTGACCTTGAGGACGCCATTTCACACCAGAGGAATGCCGTTGACCTCACTCCTCATGGTCGCCCCAACAAGCCTGGTTTTCTTCACAACCTCGGCAACTCCTTGAGAACTCGTTTCGAGCGCCTTGGCGAGCTCAGTGACCTCAAGGATGCCATTTCAAGCCAGAGGAATGCCATTGACCTCACTCCTCCCGGTCACCTCAACAAGCCTGGCATTCTTAACAACCTTGGTAGCTCCTTGAAAACTCGTTTCGAGCGCCTCGGCAAGCTCAGTGACATCGAGGACGCCATCTCAAGCCAGAGGAATGCTGTTGACCTCACTCCTCACGGTCACCCCAACAAGCCTGGCATTCTTAACAACCTCAGCAACTCCTTGAAAACTCGTTTCAAGCACCTCGGCGAGCTCAGTGACATCGAGGACGCCATTTCAAGCCAGAGGCTTGCTGTTGACCTCACTCCTCACGGTCACCGCGACAAGCCTGCCCTTCTTGCCAGCCTTGGCAGCTCCTTGATGGCTCGTTTCGAGCACCTCGGCGAGCTCAGTGACATCGAGGACGCCATTTCAAGCCAGCGGAATGCCGTTGACCTCACTCCTCACAGTCACTCCGACAGGCCCAGCCGTCTTGACCACCTCGGCAACTTCTTTGCAACTCGTTTCGAGCGCCTCGGCAAGCTCAGTGACATTGAGGACGCCATTTCAACCCAGAGGAATGCTGTTGACCTCACTCCTGATGGTCACCCCGATAAGCCCAGCGGTCTTAACAACCTCGGCAACTCCTTTTTAATTCGGTTCAAGCGCCTCGGTGAGCTCAATGACCTCGAGGACGCCATTTCAAGGCAGAAGAATGCTGTTGACATCACTCCTCACGGCCACCCCTCCAAGCCTAGCTTTCTTAGCAACCTCGGCGTCTCCTTTTTAACTCGTTTCGAGCGCCTCGGCGAGCTCAGTGACATCGAGGATGCCATTTCATCCCAGAGGAATGCCATTGACCTCACTCCTCACGGTCACCCTCACCTTCTTAGCAACCTCGGCAACTCTTTGAGAACTCGTTTCGAGCACCTCGGCGAGCTCAATGACATTGAAGACGCCATTTCAAGCCAGAGGAATGCCGTTGACCTCACTCCTCACAGTCACCCCGACAAGCCTGCCCTCCTCGACGGCCTCGGCAATGCTTTTTTAATCCGTTTCTCGCGCCTCGGCGAGCTCAGTGACCTCGAGGACGCCATTTCAAGGCAGAGGAATGCTGTTGACCTCACTCCTCACGGTCACCCCAAAAAGGCCAACCGTCTTAACAACCTCGGCAACTCCTTTGTAACTCGTTTCTCGCGCCTCGGCGAGCTTAGTGACCTCGAGGACGCCATTTCGAGCCACAGGAATGCTGTTGACCTCACTCCTCGTGGTCACCCCAACAAGCCCAGCCTTCTTAACAACCTTGGCAGCTCCTTGAAAACTCGTTTCGAGCGTCTCGGCCAGCTCAGTGACTTCGAGGATGCCATTTCAATTCAGAGGGATGCTGTTGACCTCACTCCTCACAGTCACCCTGACGCACCCCTCTTTCTCACCAACCTCGGCAGGTCCTTCACTTCTTGCTACGAACGACTCGGGGATAGCAGCAGACTCGAGCAAGCAATTTCTATATTTTCTCATGCTGCTTCATCTCCTGTTGGCCCTGTCAACCATCGTTTTCATGCTTCGCAGGAATGGATATCGTGCGCACACCGTATTTCCCACCCTTCTCTCTTGCATGCATATTCCGTCGCACTCCTTCTCATTCCTCAATTTGCATGGATCGGTCTTTCTCTTGCGTCTCGTTACCAACGCCTATCCCAAGCTGCCGATGTTGTCCGGGAAGCAGTGGCTACTGCCCTGGATGCTGGATTCCCAGAAGCTGCGATTGAGTGGCTTGAGCAAGGGCGCTCCGTTATTTGGGGTGAACTTTTCCAACTTCGCAGCTCCTACGAAGAATTATCGTCTGCTTACCCAGAACATGCTCAAAGACTTCGTGATGCCTCAACTGCATTAGACCATACCACTGCTGCATACGAACAATCATCATCCGCCATCTCTGAACGGGCTCGTAATGCGCTTCGGGAAATGTCTGCCACCCTCAACCACGCTAGCACCCTTGGCCATGGAGCTTCAAATTTATTAGATATCGCGGAACCAGCGCAGCTGACTCAACTTGAACGTGAACTACGTAGCGCGACAGAGTCATCAAAACTAGTTGCAGCCCAGCAGCGTAGGCTTGCAATCCAGCGAGATAACCTGCTCCAGGAGATTCGAGAGTTGCCAGGTTTCGAGCAGTTCCTCCGCCCCAAACGATTCTCTCAACTCCACGCTTCAGCCCGTGCTGGACCGGTGGTCATCCTCAACGTTGCAGAGACCCGTTGCGATGCCTTAATCGTCCTTGCAGAGCTCGATCACGTTATTCATGTCCCACTTCCCAAACTCACTCTCGAGCGATCCGTCAATCTTCGGGACATCTTGTCCAAGCATGCTCGTCATGCAAGGGCGGGAAAACCAGCGCTAGGAGATGACGTTGATTGGGAACGTGCTTTAGCGCCCTTATGGCAAAGCGTCGTCAAACCTGTCCTCGACGCGTTGGCTATCTCGGTACGTGTTAGTTGGATTCACGCTTCATCGATGAGTTATTAATCTGTGATTGCGAACAGGTGCCCGCTAGTGTGGAGCTACCACGGATTTTCTGGTGTCCTACCGGTCCTCTCGCCTTCGTTCCCATCCATGCAGCTGGTTTGTACGACAAACAGTATGCGGAGCCAGGTCATAAAGTATTCGATTTTGTCGTTTCGTCATACGTCCCTACTCTCAGCATTCTGTCGCAACTATCTAACCCTGGGGTAACACAAGGTCATGGCAACCTTCGCCTCCTCCTTGTCCGTCAACCGTCTTCGGATGGCCATAGCCATCTTCCAGGTGTTGAGATCGAGCTGGGACGTATCAGAAAGATAGTTATGAATGCACCTTCGGCGCGTACCACC
>QFES01008582.1:0-14133 GCA_003316375.1 Tylopilus plumbeoviolaceoides | reverse complement strand
GACCCGCGTCGCCCGCGAGTCTTGGTCCGGATGCTGGCGGGTTGGATTTGGATGGTGGGCGTGGCAAGCGGGGATCCGGATGGCACGTCTATGGGTGGTTTGACGATGTGTGCATCCCAGAGGAGGACACTTCCAACGTCGTTGCGTCAACCACGATGGCCGAATCGAAGAGCAGCAAGCCAGTCAAGAGCCACGTCTCCGTATTTCGCAAGGTACACGATATGAGCGGGAGGCAGCCGAGTCAGGACAGCATGTGCACCGTGTCGACCTCGACCTCGTTTTATAGCGCGCGGTCGAGTTAGTTGGTTCGTGACCGTTCTCTCATCCCCCACTCTTTGCTCTCGTTCCATTTTCTTCGTGCCACAGTATTAGACGACGCTCACTTTGCTCACTTTTTGTTGACTGCAAACACGTTTGTGACGAGATCGGTTGTTTTTGCTTTGGCTCATGGACGTCCTTCGCCCTAGAGATGCTGCTTTGGTACGATACATTATCCGCTATGCCCTTACACTCCTTCCCAATACGAAAAGAGAGACCCGCTAGTTTAAGTGAGATAGAAATGGTTTCATTCGTTACATACATATGCTACTATATATGCCTCGCATTTCTTGGCGTCGGTGTGCCAACACGGCGTGTGTTGTTTTTTTTTTTTCTTGGCCATCGCGTGCTCGACGTGCGACGATTGTGATCGCCCGCGCTGGAGAGCGGTACTACTGTGGATATATGTATGATATTGCTGTCGTACATACAGATTGACCGCCGCCTGTTGAGATGAAATACATGTCGGCCGACGGCTGTTGACGTTTGATGCGAGAAAGAATGACGCGTGACGGCGTGCTGATTGGCAGGCGGGGTTGGGTACCCCAATGGATCATTTGGTTCGGCAGATCCGTGTATAGGTGCGGGTTCGATGACTTGAATGTGGATATAGCAGTGTAGGATTATGTGAGCGATGTTGAGCCGAGACTTGGGTTGACGTTTGATGTTGCGTTTGGCGTGAATTATTTGGACCACATGAGTCGCTTTGAGCGCTGCGCCGTTTAAAAGCTCAAAGATATGGTCAGTGGTGCGCATCCGAGTCGTCGAAGGACAAGATCTATACCGAAGCCGAGTACAATCGCCCGCGCAAGATACGCTTCGTTCCTTGCAGTGTCCATAGAGGGAGCCAGGATCGCTGGATGAGTCGACGTCTTACATTTTCATTGTCAACTTCAACTTCGACTCATCCTCAGATTTCGACTCCTCCCACCGGAACCCAACAAGGGATCGTCCGACATGTTCAAGATGCCTTGGTAGTCGTATTGATCGTAAGCGGACATCTTCCACGCTGCGTCCGTGTGCGTGGATGCTGTACCTCGAATGATGCCCTTGACCAAGGCAGGATGCGTACCACTATCGGCGGTGTCAGCATCGGTGTGGATGGCGCGAGGACACTTTCCCCTCGACAAGAGTTGGGTAAGGCCGGGAGCGGAAGCGCGAGGAATGACATACATACCCTTGATGGTCCCAACATGGCCTGTATCAGCAACACTGACATGGACGGCTCCTTGATCATGCAGCAGGATGGGAATGGCGATATGGGTGACATCGGCCGCGCGACCTAAGAGGAACTTGAACATGCAAGGTATACATGCTAACAAGTCCTTACTTGAACGCCTCAGCAATTTGTAGCCACGTTGTGAGCCTTCCAACCGCAGATCAACACGGACAAACAACCGTCGTCTGGGCTTGTATACACCGCACCGGTGCCAGACTTTTTATTTGATCGTCGACGCAATGTACTAGTAGACAATGCTCCCGGTGATATACGTCTAGCTACAGAACGATCCACGAGCCTATGCCGCATTTTGCCGTGGCTCGGTCGAGTCTACGGCCGGCGGCCTTGAGCTTGAGGCGTCAATGTGGCCCGTGCTGCCACAACATATGATATCACGCATCCACGAGGGGAGCGAGATCCGGCACGATGGGAGTGGTTCGTCCTGTGAAGAACAGTAAATCGTGGTGTTCATAAACAGCGACAAGGATGAACAGACGTCGTCGATGTACATTACAGCTCGCTGAGCCAAACAGTCAGATACCTGTTCCCTTGAATTGACCAAAGAGGACACTCACTCTCTCGCGCTGACCAAGGGCTATCACGGAATACTGCCGGTTCGATCGCGGTGGTCTTACTTGTCGTGCACTGGTCTCTGGGAGTGGTTGATCGGGTATTCCAGTGTGACCCTCTGGGGGTATTTGCTCAGTCGCCGTATTGCGACCGTCCGAGGGAACTTGATGCGACACCCGACGGCTAGTGGGTTCCTCCAACGGAATTCGATCAGGGGTTGGATTACGACTCCACTTCAACCGTCGTCTGAACCATCCAACGACGGTTTCGCGCTGAATGCCCTCGGTGGGTGACTGGACATTTGCTGGATTCAGCTCCGGCTCGACCTGAGGGTTCTCGATGGTTGTAGCAGCTGGACCCGAGGGTGGTTGCCGATGAACCGGGTCTGGTGGTAGTAGTTCGGCAGCACTCTCGTTTGACGCTGGAGAAGGTGGCTACCAAGTGTTGTGAACACAAGGTAAAGAAGAAAGACCATGCCACCACTGACCTGGTCCAAGTCAAACCCGGGAGCAGATGTACTTTGCGCTGGCACCGCGGTCTGTTATCACTGTCAGCACAACGTCTTTTACAAAGGACGCCCAATCTCACCTCAAGCAAAGCATCACTGTCGTCCATGCGGCCTGTTTCCTCCGGTGGAGGGTTGGAATGTGTTACGTCCTAAGCCCCAAATTTGGCGCATGTACGAAAAAAAAGATGATGAATCATTTGTACTCGCGAGCTGAGGATTCTGACACTTACATTCATTTGGAGGTAGGACGCTGGAAGAATACCACGCAGATCCCAGATGATGGTTCTCCCCAATTCATACGAACCAGTTACGAGACGATCACCACTGGGCGACAAGGCGAGAGATTGTATCACTTCCGTGTCCTCGATGATGCCCAGCTGAGTGTGAGTCGAGGCGTCCCAAAATGAGACAGCATGACCAGCCAGGGCAGCAATGAAACGGTTGTTTGAAGAAAGAGCGATGGACCCGTTAGTTGAAGTGTTTTCATGGATTTTCCACGCAGCCAGCTGGGACCCAGAGGATGGATCAAATGTCTTCAAGTTGATGATGTTGTTCGAATCCTTGGATGCAACAAAGAGTCGTTTACCATCCGCTGACCAGGCTATGGGAGTCGATGGATAAGGGTTGGGTGGCGAATTTCTGATAGAGATCAGCTGGTCGCCATTGCTGGCCTCGAAGATTCGGATGGTGGAGTCTCTAGAGGCAGTGGCGAGACGACCACCGTCGAGAGAAAACTTGACGCATGTCACATTGTCGCCATGTTGGAGTGGTCCGACCAGCCTTTCTCCAGTCGTAATGCTCCATATGCTTGCCTTGTCATGGGCAGTCCCGGTGGCGATTCGAGTGCAGTCGGATGCGACGTCGACTGCCCACACAAACTCTCCGCTCTCTACCTCGACCATCTTTTCCCGGAGCTCGCCAGCCCACACGACCGCTCCTCCTCGTTGAATTCCACATACAACCCATTTGCCGTCGCTCGAGATAGAAATCGCATTTACGTCCCCCGTCTGCCGTCCGACGACTCCGACCTCTTGCCCATCTTCGACTCGCCGTCGTCGCAGCCCATCTATCGTTCCCTCGAAGAAATGCTTCCCATCAGGGTGGAAAGCGACAGCCCATACTGCCGAGTCGCTTTCAATGACAACTTTCGACTCAGGGTCTAACTTAAAGTGAGCCTTGTCAACAGCATTTGACAACCGTCGCGCACCTGGCTTTATCGACATTGGGCCGTGCGCGTCGCTGTCAACTTGAAGATGTCAGGGGAGGAAGTGAATCGAGGTATGCAGCAGAGTGCTTCACCAACGTGTGTTCGTTTATTCGTTTATAAAGCGCCTCATGTTCTGGGCGCTCATCACTTCCTCGGATCCCTCTTAGGTCCCCGTTGGCGCTGACCAACGACCATTCAAATTGGTGAAAGGCAGTCTTTCCAGAAGCTCTGCTCATCGGGCGTACGGCCCATCTCTACCTCTGGGTGGGCTCGGATATGGCAGCCGATGATCAAACGACAGCAACTTGGAAGCAGTTGTAGACGCAAGGCATAGAAGGATCGTATTCGAAATACCTCGTGTCCAGGGCGCTCGTGGCTTCCTTCGCTGCAAGTGTACATTTACGGGGATCTAGAACGACCATGTATTGGTCCAGGATACACGGTGCCAGGGTACGATGTTTAATTCGATATACGCAGTGTGCACTGGTTTATGTCAACAAAGGGCAAAGAATATAGGAAACGAAACAAGGAGTTTTCTTTAACTTGGACTCTCCACTGCCCCGCTATGCTGTCACCAGCGTCGCTAGATGACTGCATTGCCAACGGGTAGGCACCGACAGTTACACCAACTGCGGATTAGTGGTGACAAATGGGAGAGCGCTCTGGCCGTCTTGAACTCCATGTCGGTAGCAGGTCATTGGTTGTAGCGTTCTCAGCGAATGGAAAATACCTCATACGTGGCCACCGCACGGAAGTTCGAGCGTGGTGCGTAGAAGATGGCAAGAGAGTCGCAAAACTGGAAGCAGAAGGAGCGAGGTTTCTTGCTGCCTTGAAAGACGGCAACTCGATCGCGCCGCTTGTGGTGGGACATCGAGACTAGATGTCATCGTATCGGATGCAAACATATACGAACAGAGCCGCGTCTAGCGGGAGAGGAGGACTATCGGCCGACAGGATTCCTCTCCAGATTCGCAACGGCCTTCGATGACCACCGCGCACCCGGCTTTGTCGACATTGGTCCGTGCGCGTCGCTGTTTTGAACTTGAAGTTGTCAGGGGAAGAAGTGAATCGTGGTATGCAGCAAAGTGCCTCAGAAACGTGTGTCCATCTATTCGTTTACAAAGCGCCTCGTGTCCTGGGCGCTTATGAGTGCTTCGGATTCCTCTTAGGTCCCCGCTGGCGCTGACCAACGAGTGTGTGGATACCATTCCAGGCGGTCTTTCCAGAGCATTGCTCTTCGGCCGCACAGCCTATCTCTGCCTCTGGGTGGGCTTGGATGTGACGGCCGATGATCAAACGACACTTGGACCACAAAGCTGGTCTCATCTGGTTTGACAATATCCTCTTCGTCGAGTCAAATAATAAAATATAAGCAACCAAGGTCTTCGATATGGCCAATCCTACAAAATAAGCGTGCTGTATTCATATGGACATTTTATTGTGATCGCTGCCGGTAGAAAATCACCATCAAACGACTCTACCCCACCTCGGTGAGTATTATGATTCGACTTCTGCCTCTGATTCACTTTTTTTCTATCTGACCCGCATTTCAGGAACCGTACACGCAGATTGACAACGCGATACTCGATTCCTGGAAGCAAGGTTAACTCGAAGATGCCGACACATCGTTGACCAATGCAATCACGACGTCCCTGCATTCAAGACATCGTCTATTCGCCAGTCAAGTTCTCGGTCGGTCACACTTGGGACAGCGAGGCGCAACAATCGACGATGCCAAAGAGCTGGTGTCGCTTCAGTTCTCCGCATTCCAGACAGTGAGTTATATCCGGTCCGTCGAACTCTAGCCTTCTGGCTTCGGTCACATTGCAACCATTGTAGCACTCGTCAGCGGCGAGGAATGCATAGGGCATACAGGGCGTGCGACATCGCGTTCCAACTTTGTTTATCATCTCATACTCGCTTTTTTACTCAGGATATGTGGCTAGCAGCCTCGAACATGGGGGCGCGTCTCTGCTACGTCGTCCAGGCACGTGCATAGCAGCTGATGTCCACGGAGCGGTTTCTTCATCGGTGTAATGTCATGGCAATACAGTTCAGTCATCCCCGTTTTGCGGATATATGTGCGGCCGTATACCACTTCCAACTGCCCGTCCGCTACGCTACTGTGGATGCCTGGTGATCAGAGCAGATCCTTGAAAATGCCACACCGGGGAGGCGATCGAATTGCAATCCAGTACTTCTTCCCCGATAATAATCCAGTTTGGGCAGCGTACGTGATTTTCCGAGACCAAGGGTCATATGTAGAGAACCGACAAAAGGTGACCCAGATGGACACAAGGTTGCCGCTCGAACATCCAGTTTCGGCCGTCCGTCCACTCTCCCTGTCTCGCAGGCAGCGCATTCACAGATACGACGCCCAACTGATCCCAACTGAGGCATCCGCGGCGCCATGGGAGAGAATGGATCCTCCTGGGGTCTCATGACCGGACCACATGTATGCACGGTCTGACGAACCACAGCAAGTTGGTAAAGAAGGTGCCTTAAGTTTAACAGTGCTGCACCTAGTCGATCACGTGCGCCCACTGGTGAGTCAGTCACTGAACACATTCTGTGATATACTCGTCGCCGTGATATACTGGATAACCGCAGAGTGCAAGCGCATGAACCCGTTCCCAAGTTCTGGAATTCTTGAGTGGTACGCTCGTCCGGTGACCAGCTTAGTTAACTGCCCCTCCGTACTCGCCGTCGCATTCTTCCCTCCTATTTCATTCTTACATACAATGTACTTCTCTTCGACAGCGCGCGGCACATATTTGTACATACTAGCTTTCCACTGCACATCACGAGTCATCTCATCACGATAAGATAACGTACCGCTTACTTTGCGGCTTCCCACACTCATCATCAGGCTCAAGCACTATGAACACATTTACAAAGTTAACGTCGGAAAATAAGACCAAACCGGATAATATACCAGATGCCTCAACACACCCATTGGCCGGGGTATTTCCGGCGAAAAATCGTTAAAGATGGCAACTTTGGGGCGATTCCTATTCCTCTCTGGAGTCTGCCACAGGTTGCAGCAAGATGACAATTGTCCAGATTACTGACTCTATTGACAAGGCGTGCATGATCGGGATATGGATTGAGACGCTCTTGTATGGTACGTCTGTGATCGCACTTGCTTGCTTGTGCATGCCTTACACCCGCGTATAGGTATCAAGTGAGTCGAATAGCTACAACGAGCGCTTCGAGACAGTCAATCAACATGTAGCTGTGTCATGTATGCCCTATGCATGTTCATTCTTCTGCGTGAACGGAGGGTCCTTGCGACGCGCTGGTAGGTTCTCAGACGTTCTCCCATATGGTTAGCCCGTTGATAATGAACACGATCGTCAGGGTATTGTTAGTGATGCCCACAATACTGTTCCTTCTCTGCACCGCCCATGTCGGGCAATCTTTACAGCAACTGCTTGATGTGTTCATCTATGCACCAGCCGATGTCGTTGGTTATTCCATGATATATTGGTCCGACTTTAGTCTCCCGCCACGTGTTGTCAAGGACGTTTTGTTTTGTACTCTGGTGTGCAACCTTTCAAGTTTACCTAGGGTTTTAAATCACGCTAAACGAAAAACTGAAGGTCCTTGCCCAAAACTTTATTCAAGTAAGCTAATTAATATGGCTCCATAGTTCGGTAACTGACTCGGATATGGACTGTTTGTCAGATTTGGCGACTTTATGTGGTTTTCATGTATAATTGGAAAGTTGCCGTATTTCCTGTAGGCAGTCCTTCATGCGAAACAACGAACCGTTGACATGCAATACTCCACAGAGCGTATTACTGGTTGCATGTGTTGGTGCGTAAACAATACGAAACGTTTCTTTGATGTGTTCCCCGCTGACTTCTTCCTAGGTTCCGCCTACGCAGCTGTGGTCATATCAGCGTTACCGCTTCAAGTTGGTGTATTCTATGGTTCAATGATGAACCGTCTTTTAATTGTTGCATGCGCACTCGAAGTCACTGTCAATATTTTCGTCACGCTGGCGATCGTAACGCGTCTGTGGTGGATGGGTCAAAAATCGGCGTCTTTGAGAGCTAGCCGAACCAATCCTTTCGCGTCGTCAATATACATTGTCATCGAATCAGGTGCCATCTCTACGGCACTCAGCATAATGTTCTTGGCGTTCGCCGTACCTAGTATCACACTCGCATTGATTGGACTCGATGTCCTTGCTCAGCTAGATGTATGTGTGGATCCGTCTTTCCTTCCTCTCCGCGCTGAGTCATAACTTCATTGAGGTTTTTGTCCCTCTCTTGGTCATCGTGCAAGTTGCGCTGACTGAGCGACACCGCAGTCGCAATTCCGGTTCCTTTATAACGACAATCTCGGCACAGGACAAGACCACGTTTAAACCAGGTGTTCCTAGAGAACAAGACTGCGACTCCCTGGAGAACCTCTTGCTCCGCAACGTGCGGCCCCGCTCGCCGACCGTTGGGCCTGCCAGTGACTCGGACGTGGGAGTTTAATGGTTTTTCTCCTTGTCTTTCTAGCCTTGTTGATTTACTTGGGATAAGCCAGCACGCGTCTGGCGGGTCTTACTGTTTGCTTCGCATGCCTTTCTCACTGATCTTATGGTTCTTTCCTCGGGAATGCGATCGTTGCTTCAAGTACTTTAACACGTCTGGATCGGAAATGTACAATGTGCTTGCTTCATGTCCATCTGCCAGCTAAACTTAACCTTTGCCTTGGACATCGCCGCCTCATTTCAGTCGTTTGATGCTATGATATCATGTCATTCTGGAAGCGCTGGGCTTCCGGGGATTATGGGCAAGGTACCCACGACCTCTGCATACCACTGTTTTCTCGGTTCAGTCTTCGACCTCCGGCTGCCAACCACCAAGCCAGTGGACGACTCACTATCGAAAGCTGCTGGTATCGGTTTGATTAAATTAGGCACCTAGTGTTCCCTAACCTACAGTGCACAGCGGACACATCGTTCATGAAAAAAGCCTGAGCGAGTCGATCCAAACATCAAATGACAAGGATGAAACACAGCGCTCGACGTTGTTGACGATCTGATCGCAACGGGTGAGCTAACACGAGCAGACCAGTGTAGCCGTGGCAAAATTGACATTGGCGCCGAACGTGTCAGCTTACTTGAAGGGGAGGCCGTTCTGTGTCGTCACGTTGACTTGGCTTCGGAGAAAGGCAGCTGATGACGTATTCTATTCCAGGCTGGTGTAAACACTCCCCGTCCCAATATTGGCTTGGTATCGGTGCAGCTTTCTGGTCAATGGCTGCCTCTATTTGATCGTCGGTAACCTAGTCAGGCTAACGTTGGAAATGTAGACGGTGCTCCCGATCACCTGAAGCAGTCGTGTCATCCAATACGAGTTATCACAATCTACGCCGATGTACGACAATACGATAGCAACGTGAGCAACACGGATAAGTGTATCCGAGGACGATAGCGCCGGTGCCGGCGCCCGTACCGACTATTACAGAGGTCTATGGATTAGCTGCAGTTTGACGTGGCTCGTTCGAGTCTGGGACCCGAGGCGTTGAGGCATCAGTGGAGCCCGTACTAGCCACGTTTTGACGCGGCTTGTTCGGTTCCGAGGCCTGTGGCCTTGGGGCGTCAGTATCATGGCCCCTACTTCCACAACACATCCATGCAGCTATCCACGGTGGTAACGAGACCCGGCAGGGTTGAGGCGTCGGGTCCTGCAAGAAAAATCGGTTTTGGATGAACGGAAGGAACGACGAACGAACCTCGTCGTGATAAAAGTACCACCATTCATTTCGCTGAACAAAGCAGTCGATTACCCATTCCGTGGAAACCGACCAGGAACACTCACCCTTCGCCGCCGACCAGGAGCGAACACCGAAGGTTGCTGGTTCGATCGCGGGGCGCTTCCTCGTGGTTTACTGGTCCGAATGGAATGCTCAAAGGGTATTGAATCTGGTTGCCGAGTACGGTTGGGATCCTCTGAGAGTGTTTGATGAGGTATCCGCGGGGGACCCTCTGGGGATGTTTGATCAGTTGCCCTATTGTGACCGCCGGAGGGGATTTGATGCAACGCCCCACGGCGAGTGGAATTCTCCAAGGGGATCCGATCAGGCATTTGATTACGATTCCGAGTCCATCTCATCTGCCGCCTGAACCACCCAACAACGGTTTGGCGCTGAACGACCTCGGGTGACTGGGTATTTTCTGGATTCGGGTCGGCCGGAGGGTTCTCGATGGTTTTCGCGGCTGGACCCGAGGGTAGTTGCTGATGAACCAGGTCTGGTGGTGGTAGTTCGGCGGCACTCTCGTTTGACACCGGAGAGGGTGGCTACCGTGTATTACGAACGAGGTAAAAAGGGAAGACGGTACCACTACTGACCTGGTCCAAGTCAAACCCGGGAGCAGATGTACTTTGCGCTGGCACCGCGGTCTGTTGTCACCGTCAACACGACGTCATTTTCAAAGGAAGAGGCAGCAGGGCCCAATCTCACCTCAAGTAGAACATCACTATCGTCTATGCGGCGTGTTTCCTTCGGGGGGTTGGAATGTGCTTTGTCCTGAGGTCAAGTCGAACCAGGATTTCACGCACATACAAAAATGAAGATGAGCCATTTGTACTCGCTAGCTGAGGATTTTGACGCTTACACTCGTTTGGAGGTAGGACGCGGGAATAATACTACGCAGATCCCAGATGATGACTCTCCCCGAGTCGCCAGACCCGGTTACGAGACGATCGCCGGCGGGCGACAATGCAAGAGATAGTATCCCTTCGGTGTCGTCGATGACGCCCAGCTGGACGTGAGTCGAGGTGTCCCAAAATGAGACGGAATTACCAGCAGAGGCAGCAATGAAACCGTTGTTTGAAGAAAGAGCGATGGACATGGGACCTGGGTCGTTTTCATGGACGCTCCATCTAGCCAGTTGGGACCCGGAGGATGGATTGAACGACTTGATTATGTTGCCTTTAGATATGGCGAAGAGTCGTTTACCATCTGCTGACCAGGCAATGGGAGTCGATGCGTACGTGGGCAGCGAGTTCTCGATGGCGATGAGCTGGTCGCCGTTGTTGGCATCGAAGATTTGGATGTCATCGAAGGAGGCAGTGGCGAGACGTCCGCCGTCGGAGGAAAACTTGATGCCGGGTGACCAAGACCCCACGTTTTCGAGCGGCCCGACGAGTCTCTCGCCGGTCACAATGTTCCAGATGCTTGTTTCGCCCCCGAAAGTCCCGGTGGCCAGTCGAGTGCAGTCGGGTGCAAAGTCGACTCCCCACACATCCCCTTCAAGTTCCGCGACCTCGACCACCCTTTCTCGGAGCTCGCCGTCGAACACGACTGCTCCTTCGTCGCTGACTCCACATGCCAACCACTTTCCATCCCTCGAGACTGAAATCATAGTCACGTCCAGCCCTGTCTGCGGTCCGACCTCTTGCCCATCTTCGACTCGCCGTCGTCGCAGCCCATCTCTCGTTCCCTCGAAGAAATGCTTCCCATCAGGGTGGAAAGCGACAGCCCATACTTTACCAGAGTCACCTTCGACGACAATTTTCGAGTCATGATCTAACCAAACTGTGAGCACTGTCAACAACCTTTGAGGAGCACCACGCACCCGGCTTTGTCGACATTCTCACAAATGGCTCGTGCGCGCCGCTATCGACTTGGAGGTGTCAAGGAAAGGGTGACTCGTGGTACGCAGCAGGCTTCCTCTCGAACGTTGTTGATTATTCGGTAAAAAGCGCCTCGTGTCCTGGGTCACAGCTTCCTTGTCTCCCACTTAGGTCCGCCCTGGCGCTGACCGCTTATTTGACCAGCGGACGCCATTTAGATTGGTGGAAAGTGTCGCTATCGGCACTCTACATGGGAGGACAGTGTTTTCCATGTCCTCTCCATGCATGCCTTGGCTGCTCATTACGCCAGCACAATAACCTGGAGGGCGTTGGTTTGTGCACTCGAGGACGACTCGGCCATGGACGCGGGAAGACCATCGTTAATTTGATTGGGCCGTCTTCGTGGTCCTTGCTTACCAGAAGTGAGAAATCACTGACGATGGACGTAGAATTCGAAAAGAGTCGAACTTCCAAGAAACCACGAGCCCGTCAGCCCACCTTATTTCTTGTCGTTCGCCGGTTCAAACCAACAGCCCTGCTCACAATCTCTATGTCGCTGCCATAGATCACAGGATGTCGCAGCGGATTCGACACTGAACACACAAGACTTCAAGGCAACATGGGTGCAAATGATAACGGTAACGCCAACGACCTCCATCCGGTTCGGTTGAGCCAATGATTCTTCGATTACGGCGATCCTGATGATTACTTGTCAGAAATACCAGTTTCGGCGGTGGTCGAGCGGAGCGGCTACTGTGAGCAATTCTAGTCTAGGATTAATGGCATGTCTCAACCGGTGACGATGGAGGCCACCTAGCTACAGAGATATGTCAACGCGCGACGCTCACATCCTGCACTCTCGTCATTGGCGATTTTCCTTTTTTGCCATACATTCAGGTTCATCCTAAGTTGTAGCGCCTGGAAAGGTGAATGATTAATGTTGACGAGAGGCAATGTCGTCTCCCTGACGTCCTCCGCGCGTCCATCAAGGCGTACAACAATTACGTTGACTCGTTGCTAAGTCTTACCTCCCGAACGCTGCGGTACGTCTCACATTCGTGCACCAACGAGTCGGCCGCCCTAGGTCTACAGCTAACACGTCGTCGGGGAAACGCTCAGACGCAGATTCGGAGAGACAGAAAGCGCGGCGTCAAGAGGTATCGATGTGTCGCCTCATTTCGAATCCTACCAATTGATCACAGAGACAGAGGACGAGACAATGGTCGAATAAAACTCGATACTCACGGGAACCGCAACGGAAGATAAGCAATAGGCTTCGACAGTCGCAAGGACTCGGATGGAGATGTTCAAAAGTTGTCAGCGTTGGACGCGAGCGACGAGACGGTCCCGAGCCCAATGGCTCAAACAACAAGTACATTGCTCTTGCGAGAGAAAATTGCACGCATGGCAGCGCATACGACGTGTTGGCTAGCCTCATTGAACAGTTCATGTCTAGCTCGACATCCTCATGAGCATCGGAACCAGGGGCTTGTAGAGATGTCTTCGTTACAGCTTGTTCACCATGACACTAGGATCGTGCCAACGAGCGTCGTGGAAGGATATGCACATCAACTTGTTTGATAAGCTTCCGCGAACACTGGGGACTCCGTGCCAGAACGATACGATCGTGACGGAATAAAAGGTGCCAGAAAGCTATAGGAGTAATAAACTTTAACGTACGAGGTCAGTGACGCGCGGAGAGGGTGACAGATTGGAGGAGAGCTTGAGCAAGGCGATCGAACAGAGGATCCCGGGCCGCCGCCCCGATCCGTGGGAATTGTGGGAAAGTCGTTGCGTGTTTGCATTCTGAGTCAACTGTTACAGTTTTAGCATGGTAGCAGTCATCATTTGCATCCCAGTTGTACGCGACTACAACCCTTACCAAACGGGTCGTTCGGATCTCTTCATGGGACCTCCCCAGACTTTCGTTGCGTGTTCACAAGCCCATGTCACTCGCTACCCTGAGGTGCGCTGGTCTCGACTACATAGAACGGGCCAACTAAAGTGTTTGATCCGTCTTGACAGCACTCACCTGGGCAACACTCCCATCGGCGCAGGTCATATTGGGATATTCAGTCCCGCAGCCTGAGTCCCGACAACGTCATTTTGCCTGAGAAAAGAATCCACGGCACACATAGGGAACCAATGAACTATCACCACGGTGTCATTCAAGCCCGTTGTCTGCGATGGATCATGCGCTCATAGTCAAGCCCGGTGAGTAATGAGTAACATTGATCTCGCTCGGACTCACTCGGCATCATGGCCATTTTACATCGGTACATGCACAGCTCCTATGGCGAGCCACGCGTATAAATTGTGCCGAAAGGCGTTGGGAGGAGCTCACTCCTCGGTGCCAGACTTTTTATCAATCTCTTCTTTTCGTGGTCATGGCACGACGAGTCTGGGAACGGAGCCTGGGAGTCACTGAAGGATGTTTCTACTGAGACAGCGTTTTCAACGGGACGACCGATGCCGTCATGCATATCCGCCTCCATGCGGCGCGCCCCGACGACACCGAAATCCATTCACATGCATGATTCTCCGTCAAGAGACATTATCCGCTTTTAGCAGCAAAGGTCCACGAAGACGGAGAACACGAGGTGCTTTATAAATAGCCTGGGGTGGACACACATTTGTGGCCGTGTATCACGGCTCGTTCCTTTCCTTGATATTACCTCCAAGTCGACGGCGGCGCGCACGGACCATTGGCGAACATGTCGACGACAAAGCC
>QFES01008575.1:0-22892 GCA_003316375.1 Tylopilus plumbeoviolaceoides | reverse complement strand
AGCTTGTCCTGCTTGTGCCTGTAGCTCCGTAGCCATCGTCGCGATACGTTCCAGAAGTCCCGCTTCTACTTCAGTGTAGCGGGTCTTGGTTTCCTCGAACAACTGTCTTGCGGTCGTCACCTCCAGTTCTTTTTCTTGCAGGGAGCTCCGCAGAGCGTCTACGACATCATCTTGCAAGCTATTCGCCGTTGTAGAATCGTCCTCGCGGTCGATCCGAGCGCGTACTTGCTCTAGCTCTTGGATGAGGGTGTCTCGCTGCGATTCCAAGGACGTAGTGTCCTGATAGGCCGTCTGGAGACGCCAGGCATAGTCCTTGTATATACGGTGAAGGACGGCGAGAGAGATGATAACTTGCTGGATTTCCGCGTGCTCCTTCGTGTCTTCCAGCTCCAGCGACTGTGAGCGCGAAACGGCAGCATTCAACTGCTCGCCAAGATGTTGATAATCGCGCCTTAGAGTTTCTAGCTCGTGGATAAACTCGGCGTTTTCGGCCTCCAAGCTCGCTAGACGTGCAGTACCTTGCTGGTTCTCGGATGTTAGGTTCGCCAGCGTCAAGGATATCGCAGACAGCTCTTCCCCGTGGGCGCGCTGCGCCTCTTCCAACTGTAGCTGGACTCGTTCCGCCTCCTCCTCAGCTGCTTCTAATCTCTCGATAGCTTCATCCCTTGCCTCCCTCGCCTCGGCACAGTCTTCAACCATCGTGTCTTTCTGGGAACCGAGCAGCTCAAGCTCTGACGTCATTTCCACAATGCGCTCTTCTTGAAGCTTCGCGTTAGCCTCCAATCGGCGGATGTCATGCTGATAGTCGGCAATCTGGTCGTTGTAGTGCGTAATGCGTGCCTCGAGTTCCTTTGTACGATCCTTGAGTGCCCGCGCGACCTCGGATGTAGACATTCCTGAGAGTTGCTGAGCATGGAGAGAATTGTAGCGATTTTCAGCATCAGCTAGATCCTGCTGTACCCGGGCAAAGTCGTCTTGTAGGTTCGTTATCTGGAGTGCAAGCGAGTTGCGCTCAGACTCGACATCCTGGTAGTTCTTGTCAAGGGTTACGAAGCGCTGTTCGGCCGAAAGGAAGCATTGGTGCGCTTCCTCCCTAGCAGCCTCAGAGGATGAGGCGCGTTCCATCACGATAGCAACCTGCCCTTCGACGTCAGCCAGTTGAAGATGAAGGCGGCCGCGTTCCGCTTCCGATTCTGAGAGTTCCTTGGCCACCACATCAAGTTTTTGAAGTAGGACGTCATGTTCGTGGGTGTTCGTGACCAGTGACTGTTCCCGGCTGTCGACGACTGCGAGTGCGTCGTGTAATCGATAATTAGAAGAAGTAAGATCTGCGGAGATTGAGGATAGACGATCTTCGGATAGATCTAGGCGGGTTTGCAGGTTGGATATTACCAGAGCAAAAGCGGCTGCGCATGAAGTTAACTGTTTCATCCGCTGCTCCGCGCAAGTGTCGAATTTATCGGCCGGGACGGTGTGAGCGCTCTCCTCCAATTGTCTCGTCAAGGACGAGATGCGAGTTTGATAACTTTCAGTGGTGATGCGGTATTCGACCTCCGAGAATTCGAGCGCACGCTTGAGCCCGTCACGCTCGTCGCGTAACCGATCGATCGCTTGTAACAAGGTCTGGATGTGGTCTGCTAGAGCAGACTCGTCGGGAAACATGTCATTCGATCTTTGCCATTGGGATGAAGAATGTTTGGCATCAAACAATACAGCATCCTTCTGACGACGATGGGCATCGAGTTCGGCCAAGAGATTACTGTTGAAGACCTTGATTAGAAAAGCCGGATATACGAGGAACCAAGGACGTACGCATGGCTAGCCTCCAATTCTTGGATCTGGCACTCGCGAGCCATCAGTGACTCATGGCCCTCAGCAACCTCACGCTGAGCGGCTTCGTACTGTGTGACCAATTCTTGCTTCTCGCGAAGTAGTCGATTCTGTAGGTTATCGCTACGTTGCACCTTTTCGCACTCCGCCTTGAGTTGACTCTGCAGCTTTTGCATCCTAGCTTGACTTGTCCGGTTGGCTTGACTTTCACCTACCAACTTCTCCAGGGCTGCAATTTTTGCCGCGTCTTCGTCGATCCTCTGTAATAGTTGCTCCTCTCTTTCACCAGAGTTATCTGTCTCCCTCAGCGACTCGAGTTCTTCGTCCTTTCTCCCCACCATCGACAAGAGCTCCGAAATGCGTTCCTGGCCAACTTTTTCGACCGAGATGCGTGCGTTCTCCGCCCTGACTAAATTGTCCTGGGCCTGAGCGAGCTTCTGCTCCAGCGCCCTAAGGCTGGCGTCTTTGTTACGAAGTTGGGCTTTGACATCGTTGAGCTCCTGCTCCACGGCCGGAAGGCGGAAATTCGAGACCGATGAAGAGCGAGGTCTGCCATTCTTGCGAGATACGTTCGAAACACCCTTTGTTTCGTGCGTCTGTACAATGCGTTCCAACTCACGCACACGAGACTCGAGGGCACGTTTCTCCCGCTGAACGGATTGGTGTTCTGTGGTGGCCGCCTGGGAGTTTAACGAAACGGTGTCCAATATCGACTCAAGTTCCTTCTTCGCGCGCTCCTCGGCTTTGAGTTTCTCCTGGGCAGACTGCAGAGCCAATTCGGTGTTCCGGAGGGACATGCGTTCCGTCTTGAGATCGGAAGACCGAATTGAGACCTCTTCCTCCAAGTGAAGTGCTCGTTCGGCCTCTTGGCTTAGCTGTGAAACCGTCAACGGGATGTCGCACGACCATCGGGAAACTTTCAACCTTGTAGACAGTTTCATTCAGTGTAGCCTGCAGCTCCCCAAGTTCTGCTTCGCGCCTCATGAGCTGTGTCCGCAGCCCCGCGCTCTCCGTGTCTAACGTGTAGCTGGGTGAGCACCGGCACGAAAGGCAGTTTGATGATTCAGCTTACCTCGACTAGCGAGTCTGTCCTTAAGGGCCTGAGTTTCTTCCGAGACGTCATTCTTTCCAAGATCAATGAGAGACATGGTTGGCGTTGGCCAGTTGGCAAGCTTGCCGGATAGACGTTTGTTGTACACAATTGAACTCAATTGAACTCCCTTGTCCAAACAATGCCATACACTCTCGACGCGTCAGATCACGTGGTCGTGTCTTCCTAATTACTTCCTCTTCATTAAGTCCCTCACCAAAGCCAAAGCCTCCTCTGCGGCTCCCCAAGACGCTTGGTATCCCCCACCGCTACAAAGAAAAATATGGGTCAGTGGTATTTTACGCTGCAATTAGGTTCCCACCCGAATCCATATGCATGCACTACCTTCATGCTCCCAGGTTTGGAACCTTCTGGATCCCAAGGAACAAGTGTTTCGCCGAGAGGGAACTTGACAATCTCTGTCTCAACACGTGCTTCCCCCTCTCTTGTTGGTCGCAATCCTGCTTGATGCTTCAATATCTTCGTGACGTCACTGTCCTTGAGCGAGGGCTCAAATTCAGCACAGCGCTGAAAGATGCGCTGAGCTACACCCATGTCAAGAGAGGTATCCCAGTCTTTGTCCTGATATGTTCCGCCCAGTATAACAGTATTTGTTTGCTCTATTCCAGGGCGGGGAATAATGTATATTGGGTCTCCACCTTGAATCAAGTCGTTTGATCAGCGAGTTTCGGAGCCTCGTCTGCCCACGTACGTACCGCTGTCTGCGCCTGTGAAGGTTTGTATCTGACAATTTTCTACCAGAATTGTCTGTCCGCGTATGGGATATAACTTGGTATCCTCCACGCCAATGATAGACTTCGCGCCTAGAACATCATGATCATGACTGCTCCGGAATCAGCTAGCAAGTACGTACCTAGAGCTGTGGCATTGACGAGGATGCCATCAGATCCGACCAATAGACGCAGCTCCGCCAAGCTTCTCACTTGCTTTCGCACAACAGAAACTAGCCCAGCCCGAGATCCCAGCTGAGACATCAACCAAGGAAGGTATTCCTGCGGATTCACTGATATCGTATAAAACTGGGCTCCGAACTTGTATGGCTTCGGGATCTCGGATGGACTGAGTTCCTGATACTGGAAAAGTGTTGAATGAATACTTGCTTTATTGTTGGACAACGGCTTACCTCGTGAACCAGATTAGTCCACCACAGTAACGCGGGGTTCTTGTCTTGGGTCGAAAAGACCTTGGATGGTAATTTCTTGTGCTGATCAATTATAATCAAAGTGATCGAATGTGGCACACCCACCTTGACTAAGCCAGTCGGAATCATCTCCCAGAATTTGTTACTTGATCTTACGGATCAGCGAACAAGTCGCGGTCATCAATGACCTGCGGGCTCACAAGGTTACTCGCTCCCAATTACGGATCCGTTGATCCGTAACCGCCGGTGGCAAAGGAGACCAATTTGCACCCTAGCGATCAATGGTTCAGAGTGTATGGCTATTGCTTTGGGAAACGACCCACAGCAAAGGGACTGGCCCATGCCTGCGAGTCCATATCCTCCTCGGATATGTCTCGTGCGACGACGGTTACCCTGAAAGCACCATTCGGATCTGTCGCAGCCAAGTATGCGATAGTTAATCCGATGACACCAGCACCAAGTACAACCAGGTGTTGTTTTGGAGTCTCCACAGCAGCCATGAGAGTGGGGGGAGGTACGATTGATCCGATCGCTTAGATAAAAGTACATATATAGTGTACAAGCAGGTACAGCATAGAGGATACACCAAAGCAGAATCTAAATACAGTCCGGGTATCAACTGCTTACAAGTCTAATGGTATCTGGGCATGACGGAAGTGTTTCGATACATATGCCTATGGTGATCGACTGAAACCGTGTCGAGCATAAATTAGCCCCACAGGGTGATTTTTCTCAGTTGCACACCGCTGGTGCCATCGTTTCGTGCTACAAATAGAGCGCCCAAACGTACATCTGCAACGGCGTTGAGAGTCGAGTGCACGATGAGTCAGTAGATACTTACGCCCTGACAGGTTCTCGCCTGCACACGGTGTTGCAGACAAGCCAGCGCCTTCCAAAGCCGCCATCAGTTGGCCATACGTCCCGCAGAACAACGCATCTGGTGTTCTGTAACCTCGACTGCCATGTACAGCATATCCGTTTAAGTGATTCCCTGAGCGATTAGTACTGCCAGGTGAACGGCTCATGCCAGCGTCTAGTACTGCAACGCTAATGGTTTGTTGCAAGCGAACCAATCTTTCTTTGCGACTCATATGATGATGGCTAGGAGCTGGAGGAAATCGGATACAAATACCCTGTGCGTCTGAGACGTCCGACGGAGGCGGAGGAGGGAGTGGTTTGGGACATTCCGGGGCGGAGCTGTGGACAGTTTTCGTAGGCCCCGATTTTCGCTTGAAGATGGACGAGGGAGAGAGAAAGGAAAGGGGAGGAAGATGACGGGGTCTAGATGGGGGGCTGTCTATGTAGCAAAAGGACGAGGACGAGGATGAAGGAGAGGGTGGTTGGTGATCGGATGTGTGAGGGACGACGGAGACATTCTCAAACTCGAGTACATATGGTATACCGAACGAGGTGAACTTGATCTCCCTGGACATGGGCGGGATTGAGGAGGACTGCCCTCGTGCTGTACATGCACGATACGATAAGCATGTTATGTTACATAATGCACAGGAGAGAAACACCGATATGGAAGGGGCGATAAACAGGAAATCTCTTCGCTCGAGAATGACGTCACACCATGTACCTTCCTTTTCGGGATTATCGACTACATTTTATGACCGTTTTCGTCGCAAATATAAGCCGCGTCGTTACGAGTGATCCGATAAAAGCTCGCGGTCAGTCTCTCTCGCTTCCTCCACCAAACATGCACTCTGACTATTTCCCCCCCACTCCTGCACTCTCAGACCACGCAGATTCTGCCAAGTTACCAATGACCCCAGTCGCACCCGTCGACGGTGGCCCCGCCATCGCCATCTCCACCGGCGCTCCCCCCTCCTCCGCACCCCCTTCTCGCGTTACCTTGCATCTCGGCCACCTCCCAGACAAGAAGATCATCAAAGCACCGTGGCCAAGGACCCCTTCGAGAGTATATCTCCCCCGCACGTTCTGTTTCGTCTGATTCACTGGCGTCAATCTAGGTCGACCCAAACAACCCGCCTTGGCCCGCGTTTCGCGGTTATCACGAATACTCTTTTGCCCATGCAACTATGGGCGTTCGTCTTCCAACAATTTTGGGAAAGGCAATTGATGATGCTTCTCGGACTCTCAATGAGCAGTCCTCCGAAGACCGCATCATCGACCTCGTCCAGTGTCTCGAACGAATGGATACGCTCATGGCCGACTTAAGCGGGAATGCCAAACTAAGGCCAATCATTGACGACAATGAAGCCGACGTCGCCCTCTGGAACAAAGAAATTGCCAAATATTTCCAGGGTGAGTAATATCATCAAATTAGCCACTGGATATCAATCCCTTGTCCAGGCAAAGATTTTATGAACGCACCTTGGCTTTTCGCCGAAGCTTACAAGTATCGTCGTTTGCATGAATGCTTCAGTGTGAGCAAGTATTGGAAGGACTATGACGTATTTTACCGCCAAAAGGTAAATCACCGTAATGACTCCGAGGAATGCTGCCGACCACCATCGCCAGTGCGACACATTTTCCAGATCCACGGAAGCCGTTTTCGAGCTCTCGATGCGCTTCGCAGAACCGTTTAAACAACCAGACGATATCTCAGAGCAGGAAAGGGCCGAAGCTGAACGGCTCATGTTCTTAGAATTGACCCAAGGTTTGTCTTGACTCTCCAGATACCTCTCTTTCTAATTGCCGGTTAGTCTGCTTGTGGGGGAATTCTACTGACTTGTCGCTGCTCATCAATATGACCGAGGAACAAATCAAGTCACTCCAATCCACTGGCGGCGATCATCTCGCCGCCACGGAGAAGAACATTCTGGGAAATCATCTCAACAAGTTATGGGACGCCTTCAGAGAGCTTCGTGAGAAGACTGGGGGCCGCATCGATTTTGTCCTGGACAACGCTGGATTCGAGTTGTACTGCGATTGCGTTTATGGTGTGCACGGAGACCGTCCGATGCCTAAGACTGCCACTGATCGGACTTCCAGCCGATTTCCTTATCCAGAGTGGTCTTGCAAAGCAAGTTAGATTCCACGGGAAGCGGTACCCATGGTTCGTCTCAGATGTTACCAGAAAGGACTGGGAGTGGCTGTTGAATACCATGGTATACGGACATCTCTTCCCTAAAGCAACCGAAGCGGAAAGAGAGTCACTTAGGCGACTGGGTGCGCGCTGGAAGGTCAGACATTTCCTTGGCTTGGAGCTCTGATGCTGTGGCTGAGAACACTCGTTTAGCAATACGAAAGGGACGGCAGATGGGTGTATGAGCAGCACCCCTTCTGGTGTACTGGGTACACGTTCTGGGACCTTCACAGCGAAGCGCCAGATCTATTTCTCCATCTCTCCCGCTCCGATCTCGTCTTCTTCAAGGGCGACCTAAACCATCGCAAGCTGACGTATGATTGTGCGGCTCCGGCGAGCACCCCCTTTGACGTCGCAATTGGCCCGATGGCTAGTGCCGCAGGTGCTCCGAAGGTGTGCAGTTTGCGAACCATCAAGAGTGATGTCGTCGTCGGTCTCGGGGACGATGGGGATAGGATTGCAGAGAAACTTGACAAGGACGATCCGGGATGGAAGATCAGCGGGAAATATGTGAGTAAAATCCTTTCGAATCCTTCTGAGCCTTGATAGACAGACAATGCTTGCAGGCTGTTGTCCTACTATCCGAGGGACGACCAGGAGAAAAGGTCCGTTTCGCGTGACAATGTCTCATGCACCGATTCTTGGAACCTCGTGCGAGAATTCCCAGTCGGATGCGAACTACATAAGATACCTTTGTACGTGGGTTGTGTGTAAGGCGTGTGTGGGCTCCGGTTATGTCTTGCCTCTACTTATGAATTCAACTATGTATGTATATCGTATGTACTAAATACCACAGTACGTGTCGCGCAACAGGAGGAGACCCAATTCATCACGTCACCTGGTCGAAAACTCGATTGGAGTACGCGATATATCCAGGCCCGAGCTAGTCCAAATCGCCTTGAATAAAAATTTACGCAGGGCTTGTTGACCGTGGCCAGGCTTATGTAGGCATGTTGGGTTTTATGCGCATGCACGAGTCGACCAAGGAAGCGGGTAACCTGCATGTCCGGTCCGATGTGTCCGGCTGCTCGGCAACACTCGAAAAAGCAGTTGCGATCTTGGTCACTGCGCCTAATTACCCATGCTACTCCTCGGGAACCGCTGTCAGGAGGGAGTATGGTTCTGCAAGCGACGACCCATTACACACAGGTTAAGTGCCCGTGTGTACCAATGGTGTATCCACTCCAAGTGAGTGCTGAAACAATGAAAAAGGAAGGGTGGGAGGAGTTCGAACGGACCACGAAGGCAATAGCGTCACAAAGAATTAGGTGGTCATGCACATATCCTAGCCCGCCGCGAAATTTGACCAGATCCAGCGTCTAGTGGCATCAGAGATTCAGAGTATCTACAGAAGGATGAGTGGATAAATTCATACCAAACACCGTCACGCCGTCAAGATCAACACCATGGTATTGCCGTTGCACTAGTACATACCGGGTAACGGCAACGTCGACAGTGCCGGGTCATTGACGGGATTCGACGCTGTCATCATGTTGTTCACTGGCAAGTGTTGTTATTGTGGTGGTGGTGTCATTGAACCGTCTTGGTGTTGTGGTCGAATCATTGCAGCAGACACATCGCTGATGCTGTGCATAGTGACACTACAATTATGGTCGTGGTTATGTTGTGGTCGAGAGGGCCGCGCGTTGACGACGTTATGGCAGCATCGTCACAACCGTGTTAGTGCTGTGGTCATTGGCATGTTGTTGTCGAGGACACGGCGCTGGCGCAATCATCGCACTGTCATCGTCGTGGTGGTCGTGGTGTCATCGAGAGAACCATGGTACATGAAAAGCGCAACGTCATCTGCGTCATGAACATGGTGGTTAAATTTTGGCATGGAGGACTAATTTCTTCTATTATTTATGCAGATATTTTGCCATGCTATATATTTATCCGTATATAGACATGTATAACCATTGGGTTACCCCAAAAGATTAATAGCTGTATACTCATACACGGTGCTTGGCCGGCGAGACTTAAGGCCACTGGCACGGATATGGTTATACCTGGATGTCACCATGAACCAACTCAGGAGATCCAAAAAGCTATGGGTTACAAGGAAGTCAACTGTGCTTTGATCATCCCACGCCGTATTCAAACAACAAACCAGTAGAACTTCGACGGATCTCGGTGCGGAGAACAGCCCCAGCCTGTGCGGCAACAGTGCATTTACACTAATAGCACCGAATGAATTTATCTTGGGTGAGATCTACTATCCCAGTGGTTTCAAAGCTCACGAGGCAAAGAACCACTTTGTTCACGTCATGGCGATCTCGAGGCTTCCAAATACTAGTAGAGGTACTAGTAAGTCCTAAGTTTCATTGTCATCGGGATGTCTTCATCTTTGAACCAGCATATTGCCTGAGAGAATGCTTTCCAACCACCCCGGTTGGGTGGCTTCGTGCATGAAAGTAGGGATATCCGTACAGTCTCCGAGTCTACTTCTACCATGTGAACACTTCCCACTGACGCCACCAGAATCGGTTATTGCGACCCTTCCCAACACCGCAGCGTTATCACTAGCTGTGTGCCAGTGGGGTAAACGGGCGCCTTTCATCATCTCGTGCCCTAAACACGGGGCCTCGTGCTCGTGACGAAACTACACTCGCCCTCAGGCTATCGCTCGTTAATAGCGCAATATTATCCCAGGTAGTATATAAACTTCTTTATCAGGCATGCACATATTCTTGCTATCTTGTGCATGTGCTAATCTGCCGTGAGCTGGCAAGTTCACTACCTTACGGCAGAGATCCTGAGAGCAAGCTCGGATCGGACTCCTCTGAGTAGTAGGGCTGGGAAGGAAATTGCATTAGGTAACATGGAACAAGTTTCTGCCATATCATGCGGCATGCCAGTGGCCCGATGTGGATCGACGGTTCTCGGAACAGCCTGGGGTTTGCTACACTAAACAGCGGGCGCCGCATGGCAGACAACCAATCTTTCTCGGGGCACGGACCTTCACCGCATGGTCTACTCGTCAAGCATCTCAGAGCTCTCTAGGGCGTGATATAAAAACCTCGGGTAAGTATGAATTGTTCCCCAGTATCAGCTGGTTCACCATGTTCCCTGCTGCATCCCTGCTCACCACTTTGCTCCTTGCCCTCTCTATTGTGGCGACTCCTTTGGAGTCCCGCACTCCCCGTGTTACCCTGCCAGTTGCCAAACGCATCAACAGCAGCGGTGGTGCTATCAACCTCGTTCAGCATGACCAGGCTCGTGCTGCTGCCATCAAGGATCGTGGCGCTGCCATTCAGAATGGCCAGTTGAACCGTCGCGCTGGTAACGTCGCGGTTACCAACACGGCCGTCTCCTACATTGCGGCTGTCGGTGTCGGCAACCCGGCGACCACCTGTATGTCATGCTTCAAGTTCGTATCTCGATTGTAACCATATTTGCGTTTGCATTGCAGATAACCTGATCGTCGATACTGGCTCTTCCAACACCTGGCTCGGTGCTGGCAAAGCTTACGTCAAAACAAGCACCAGTGTGTCTACTGGCCAGCCTGTGGTAAGCTTGACCGGATTATTTGAGCGCCATAGGAACGTTTTACATCTTCCAATAGTCGGTCACGTACGGCTCCGGATCCTTCTCTGGTTGGTTTCGCGACTTAGTTCAAGGAATATCCAGAAATTGATTGCTTCGGTGCAGGCACGGAATATCTCGACACCGTCACTCTCGGTTCCGGTCTCACAATCACCGGACAGTCCATTGGTGTCGCCAGGACTACGACTGGTTTCACCGGTGTTGATGGCATTCTCGGGTAAGAGAATCGTCTTCGTCTCATCACGTTTGATGACACCAATCATTTCCTAGCATTGGTCCTGAGGACCTGACCCAGGGTACTCTGACAAACCAGCCCAACACGGAGATCCCCACCGTCACCCAAAACCTCTTCACCAAAGGGACAATCTCTGAGGAAGTCGTCGGTGTCTTCTTCGCACCCACCACCACTGCATCTTCAGTGAACGGTGAGCTCACCTTCGGTGGCACTGACGCCACCAAGTACACTGGCACCCTCACCTACACGTTAGTTTTCCGCTCGGGAATTGTGATCACATCTGATCGAATGATTTCAGTCCTCTTACTACAACTTCCCCTGCCTTGTACTACTGGGGTATCAACGAGAGCATCACCTACGGTGGAACGACGATCTTGGCTGAGACTGCTGGTATCGTCGACACTGGCACCACCTTGATCCTCCTCGCTTCCAGTGAGTTCAACGAGCTGACTCTGATCGACTCAACGCTGAGCCATCACAGACGCCTACTCGGCATACCAGTCTGCTACTGGTGCCGCCTATGACGCCAACACTGGCTTGTTGTCGTTCACCACCACTCAATACAACGCTCTCCAGAACCTCGACTTCAACATTGGCGCCGTAAGCATTCCTCGACGTCCTGTCGATAGACCGTGGTTGACGTCGTCCCCCTATAAAGGTCTCCTATGCATTGACCCCCAACGGCCAAATATGGCCCCGCTCACTCAACACCTACATCGGCGGCACGACGGGCGCGATCTACGGTATCGTCAACGACCTCGGTTCCCCCTCTGGCCAGGGCCTCGATTTCATCGACGGCCAGTCCTTCCTCGAGCGTTTCTACAGCGTCTTCGACTCCACCAACGCGCGTGTCGGTTTCGCAACGACGGCTTACACGGATGCCACGACCAACTAGGTCGGACATGTGTGATGTTTTTTTTTCTTGCTTTGGACGTCCGTTCCGTGTATGTCGATCTCGGGTTCTTGTATACGGTAGCATACCAAGAGAAATTCAACAACGTTCGAAGAAGGCGATTCAGTACCGTTTTCACACTTTATCAAGGACGGTATCGTCGATGAGTTGCTAAGCCCGTGGAAGTGGTACTTCGAACGAAGATGCATTCATTTGCGCAATATTACTATATAATGATGCGCGCTTCTCAGGCAAACGACCAAGTTCGCAAAAACTTGGATACTGTGGGAGGTGTCAACGATGATGGTGGAAATACATGCCCAGGAATTGGATACACGATTCTACATGTTACGGACGGATACAATAATGACGATCCGAGTGATGTGGGAAACGCGGCGAAACAGGAAGCGCACAAAGGTAGAAATGTCCAGACAGGAGTGAGGGGTGTATCAATCTATGTCCTCGATCCATTGGCCAGGAAACGATGGCGTGCTGCGGGAGACTCTCTCCGAACCGGATCCACGACTACCTCTTCCCAGCATGTGTCGAGAACGTGACGGATAACTACTGCTGCTTCCACTAGACGAACCAGCTCCACCTCCAAAAAGAGTGTGGAAGAGGCCGCCACCACTACCTCTGTCAGGATGTCCGGGTGAACGTGGGCGTGACCCAGAAGGATTGGAACGGCTGTTAGAGCTCGAGCCCCCTCCAGATGGTCCCCCAGGAGACTGTTGTTGTGGCTGAGCAACCAGAGCGTGCCTATGCATCAAAAGTTATGCGGAATGATGGAAATACAAATGGTGGTCGAGGCGAACCTGCAAACCGGACATGTGTCACTCGATTTGAGCCAAGGAAGGATGCAGCCTTCGTGGAATGGGTGTTTGCAAGGAAGAGTAACCACGACCAGCTCGTCGGGGTCATCTGCATCCAACTTGAATGATTCTTTACAAACTGCACAATCCTTTTCCAACAGGGGAGCTAAATGGCAGGTTAGCAAGGTGGATCAACGCTAAGGATATATGGATACAAACAGCCCTCTGTGAGAACCTCTCTTGGCAAGTCGGTAATTATCTCTTCTGAAGCAGGTACTGGCCTTCCTCCAGTCGAATTCTCCGCAAGCTGAGCTAATATTTGGTCCAATGCTTTCGGGATGTCAGATGCAGTAATGGAGTGGTGAGAAGAGACACCAGCCTTCCTGATTAAATACATAATCACCCCATCGTGCCGATGGGGGCATACCTAGTATCTCGGCAAAGGGATCGCTACGGTCATGAGGTTCACGACCAAGCAGAGCCAAGAGGTATTGTGCCATTAACAGACCGGTAATGTCACCGGGTGGGCGCGCGTTGTTTTCTGGTTCACGATTTAGAAACCTGAATGTAATGTCAAGTTTGCTGAAGCGGGGAAATATATAACGGATGTACTCGAACATGGTAGGCACGAGCCGATCTGCTTGAGGTGATGAACGCCCGAGTGTGTTAGGGCCACCGACGATAAAGGTTCTAGTGCTCCCACCACCGGGACCACTGTGGAATTCAAAGTGAAGCCCGCTGCTTCCCTATAAAGATGAGTGAGAAGCGTTGATGTCCGGGAAAGTGATGCCGAACTACCATATTATCATACGTTTGTTGAGTGGGTGGGGAGCGAGAACGAGGGGGAAGGGAACTCCCGGCTGATCTCCAGCCAGCTAGAGGAAAGGTGTTAGGGATAGGAAAGATCAGGGCAAGGGGAGACAAGACCTGAACGGAGAAATGCTTCAGAAGCGCCGAAATCGTTTCGAACGTCGGACGTGTCTGGCGCGCGATGTTGAAAATCCCGAGGGTCATCGGCTGGATCCTCGAGCTGTGGAGACGTTAGAAGATGGGGATGTGGGGTGATTAGAGAGTGGACCTTTTCGACGAAATCGCCACGACAAGAAGAGCATATAGGATTCGGTGTCTGTGAAGGATGGATGGATAGGTACGAGAACGGAGCACGGAAAGAAGAGTGGAATGACCATCAATGGGTGCATCTCTGCGTGACACTGTGGATGGGGTCAGTTGGATGAGAAGTAGTTAGGGATGAGACGCACTTGGTGACAATACCAGAAAGGCTCTCTCGAAGACATTAATAAAGATGGGCGTTGTGAACGACGAGGGCGATGGCAGAGAAGCTGTGAGCCAGGTCATTGCTATTCTTGGGCATCGGCGATTTCCGGATTTCCTTGGTCTCTTACTGTGAGTGTCTCTCTTTGTCTCTCTCGGGATGACCTCTGCGATGGTTCCCTATTATACGACTCTTTCGAATGAGATCTCTCTCCGGGTTTATCTGATCCTTTCCACCCCGTCCTCTCCGATTCCTTCGCTCACCTTGGCGTACTAGGACTATTATCACGTGATGTGCTCTCTCTTGAACCTCAACGCACGCCATGTTCCTCCTCCCCGTCCTCCTCCCCGCTCTCTCCGTCCTCGCCCTTCCCCAACGCGACATTCTCAGTCTGATCGCAGGCGACAGCAACACTCCTAGTCCATCTTTCACTTCTCACACCGTCCTTCACTCCCTCAAGCCAACCAGGTCCTCCCTAAGCCCGTCCGTGGGACCAACCACCCAGTCCTCGGTAGAACACTGGACCCCTACTCCTTCTATGCCCACGGACCCCGTCGGACCCACCACCGTTGCGTCATTCCTGCCAGCGTCCGCCGAAAGTCGCGCTATCGATGACTCGAGCAAAACATGGGAGATAGTCGGCATCGTCATCATTGCCGTCCTCTTTATCGCTGCGTCTGTCACCTTTGCCTTGTTCTTCGACCGCCTTTGGAGATTTCTCAAGGACGTCATCTGTTGCACCTCGCGTCCCGTCGTTACCGAGGAACTCCTCCCCGATGACGAAAAGCAGAGCTGCCACACGAGGACTCGCTCGCTTTCTCTCTCGGACTGGCACCACTCCAAGGCCGAGACTCTCCACGACGCTGCTACGCAACCACGCGAACTACCATGGAACACTCAAAACTGGAACACGCTGCATCGACACCCATCTTGACGAAAGGATCATCCTCCCCCCGTTTAAAGAATTTTTATTCCAGCAAGCTTTGTGCGCTTTCATTCGGCAGGCCGACTCATGGCGCATACACTCTATCCACGAGCACCTATGCTTTCCTAAGATGGTCTGCAGGAATTTGTTTCTCCAAGTAGTCAGAGATAAACAGTCCCGCCGCGCCGACCGTGCAGATTGCCATAGACACATACAGTCTTGTCCTGGCGGGAAGCACTGACGAGCATGTGAGCGTCATCTTAGTCACAGTACTCAGTCTACCTTGCCTTTGTATGACTCCCATAATGTCCGGTTACGAGCGGATGGTTGTGAATGTACCGAGCTTTGTCGTCCTTGCGACGACGACATGAGTGTCAGACGAAATGTGTCGCGACGAGGAATTCAAAGTCCGGCCATAGGGGTATAGGAATCTTGACTTTGCCCCCGGCGGCATTCTGCCAGTTTCCTCCACAACCATGGTCAACATGCACATGTACGAAAGCAACAGTGACGAATGGATCCGTGCATTGGACATTCCGCTCGAGGATATCAAGAGGTTCACTTTGCAGCCTCTCAAGTGGCTTCGTTTTGTCGCCTTTGCTGTTCTTGGAGCCAAAGGTGATCTCCTCGACTCCCCAGCACCTGCTGGCAGTGTGGTCGACTATGAAACCCCGTTCAGTGATATGGGAGAAAACTACTATTACTTTCCTGATGGTAATGCCTTTATCTCTAGCCAGTCTTCAACTAACAAGGTAATCTCGGACAGGAGCCTACCATCTTGTCGACTACAATGGACTGGCCGACAAGATCACATCATCTGCTCATACTGGACATGATCCCCGCTTCCGTTCCAATGTTGCCCTACGTGATGGCAATGCTTGTGTGATCACAGGATTTGAAGCTGAAGATTGCCAGGCTGCTCATATTATCTCACATTCCAAAGGCGACGAAGTATTGTCCTCAGCCTTAATATTGTTATACTTGGCTCATTTTTTCGCTAGTACATCTCCTTTGTCGTTTCGGACCGCAGGGGTTTATATGAGGATGAGGATCACCAAGTCTACATTCCAGCTGATCTCAATATCGACTCTACTGAAAATGGAATATTTCTGACTAACACCTTCCATAGTTGATTTAACCGGGGGGCGAGTGTCTTTTTGAGGGTGTGTGAATCATCTTGGTTAAGCCTCCTGACACAAAGTAACTGCTTTTCCTAGACCCCCAACTTTGCCTTAGACCCTGCTGACATTCCAAGAGTGGAGACTGGTCCATTACCTACTTTACGCGCAACATTCCAACACCTCAAACCATTGACGGCCCTGGTTAAGCAACCGCAGAGCAATGTTCAAGCTGATTGGTCCCATTCAAATGCCCCGCACAGCATGCTTCTTGATTATGTCTACAGGGTTGCCATCGTCCAACATTGGGCCACTCCAGATATTCAAGATCTGCTGAAGCAACGCTACGAGGAGGCTTACGCCAACCGACCACAGAATGCTACTTTCCCTGCCTCCGAAGATGACAACGATGACAACGAGGTCGAGTCAGATGATCCAGATTATGTGCCATCACACCACCACAGAAAACGTCACCACGGAAGCCGTCAGAAGTCCCTGGAGGCAGAACAGTGTCAGGCTATGGACATGGCCTTTGCATTCTCCATGTTTTTCAAGGGTTATCCTACTGGGACAACCTTTGAAATGGTGCGTCAGAAACAATTGGAAGTGGCAGAGGTTCATACACGTCAAATGGCGCAAAAAAAGGTTCAGGAATGGTTGGGAGCAAGTGCATCATTGTCTGGCAGGTCTGGTAGCGGCGAATGATATTCATCTATTCAAAGCTGATACAGGGCACAGCACTGATTGATGGGAATCTCGGAGTAGTACCTTGTCTCGTCTTCATCTCGTCGTGAGCGCCGCGAGGAGCGTATTCGTATCGACCTTGACAGCTTCGCAAAGGAAAAAGAAAGAAAGAAAGAAATTAATCACCCCATCCACTCGTGCACGGTTAAACAACGCACCTTCGAGCACCTCAAGAACCGCTGTGCCGACTGCGGCTGCTCCTCCCCGAGCCGCTTTACACACTCCTTTCCTCAATGACGGGCGTATGCGTCGCGAACTTGTACGACGCGTGGAGGACGCTGGATTGGATGATGTGTAGGACGGGCCCGGCGGAGAACGCGACGCGCTCAAAGTAGGGGGCGAGCACGGTGAGGTAGGCGTAGTCAAAGGAATAGTTGAAGGCGTCAAAGGAACCGAACGCTGTGAAATGTAACAGCTCGGCCGACATGTTTGTGAGGAGCTCTGTTGACAGCGTATAAGGGTAAATAGGGGCACGCCGAACGGGAAGGAAGGAGGGGTGCTCAACTTCCCACGCTGCATGTCCGACGCAAGTTGGTAACTTGAACATGCCTCATGAGTGCCTCGTTCCGAAGTATGGTACCCAGGGAGGCAATATTTGTGCATTGTTGAGGAGAGATCTTCCATGTGATCCGGCAAGCAACGCCAGAACTAAATCTCGCTTCGCAGCATGCACTGACGAAACATGAACCCGAGGCATGCTTTGTCAACTTGAACCCCATGCATCACCGAGCCTTACAGTAAAACACCAGCTTCGTGGGAAGAGACCCGACGTCGCCGAAGGTCCAAGCTGAACACGAGGAGGCATCACCGGTACGCAACAGGAGAACTGTGAACTCGACAGCCCAAAGAAGGAGTTCATAATATTGGCGCCATCCGACGGATCCGAGTCTCATCTATAATACATTTGTAAGCACACCGGATAATCACTGGTGTGGCAGAACATGTTCACTGGTCTGGCAAGCCTTTTGAAAATTTCATCGCACAGGGCTACCATACTCAATATCGTCTAGATCGAGCATCTTGGCACCATCTCTGCACTCTATCGAGATGCAGGGGGGTGTACTCTTACAATATCCAACTCTGCGCCCATCCTCGGCGACTGTCACATTGGCGATTCAATCGCAGTCAATGGCGCATGCTTGACTGTCATCGAGTTCGACAAGGAAGAGCAAGGCGGTTGTTTTAAAGTATGGCTCGCCAACGAAACACTGGACAGAACCGATCTCGGTGCGGATGCATGCTCTAGCCATCACATCATGTTCCATCTCGACGTGTAATTGTTAGGTGACCGCAAGGTCGGCCAGCAAGTGAACCTCGAGCGTGCTATGCTCGCGCATGCGAGGTTTGGTGGTCACTTTGTGCAGGTATGCGCGACGCACGCTATGCAGCACATATCAGCTCATTCGCGATAGGCTCATGTCGACACCACTGCGAACATCATCCGACGTGAGCTTGACGGTGACGCTTTGCGGCTGTGGTTCCAGTTTCCCGAGCCCACCGCTGAGCGTCCTTCACTCATGCCATACCTCATCCCCAAGGGATACGTCGCGATCGATGGCACGTCTCTGACGTTGACTGAAGTGAACGACTCGGAGCGGATATTTGGTGTCATGCTCATCCAGCACACTCAAGAAAAAATAACCCTTGCGAGTAAGCGAGCCGGCGAGCGTGTTAACATCGAGGTGGACATGGTGGGCAAGTACGTCGTGAAGAGCGTGATGACGGCGTTGAGCGGTGGTGGTGAGGATGGGATACGTCGACTAGTGGAGAATGTGGTCGCGAAACAAGTGTAGTTTAAGCGAGGTAGACTAAATAGTGCAGTCATGGACTCCGTCCATCTCCGAAAAGTGAGTTCGCTCAACCACCCGACGCCCTTCCAGTCGTGACCTTTCGATGCAGGTAACCGCAAGGGTCGGCTTCAAGGCTGGGAACGTCGTTCAGTCAAGGTCAAGGCCTGGCTCACCCACAAAGTCGAAGTCCCCCACCTCGCTCACGCCATCTGCCTTTCATCCCAAAGCCAAGGTCAACGCAAACGTGACTCCGCTCCGGAAATTGTCCAGCTCCAGTTCTCTCAGCACGTCCCAGTACTCCAATCATGTCGCTACTCCAGCCCATTCCAGACCCAGTTCCCCTCTACGGCCGTCCCGAGTGCTGCAGAATGGCATAACACCAAACAGTTCACCCAAGGCTCGCGTAATGGCCAGGCCTACGTCGCGGCATGGAAGCAGTCCAGCCCAGACAGTTCTGAGCAGCCAAGAATCCCGTCAGCGTGCTCTCACAACGGCGCCCGCCAAGTTCAAGCTTCCCTATTCAGAGGAGCGATCGCGGAGCGGGAGTCATGCACTCTCCGTCGCAGACCTTGGGATGTCTCCTTCCCCCACACCGTCGGGTCAGCCACCACCTTCAGCTGAACCTCCTTCGGTAGACCTCGGGCGAACGAACACTCCTCCAGTTCTGGCTCCAATCAAGATCAAGTCAAAGGTTACCGACTTTGTCAGATCGGCGTCTTCAAACGCAGGCGACTCGCTATCACGATCACTATCACCTCCCTATGCCACAACGCGTCCGATACTCACGCGTTCCAGGGCTCCCTCCATAACCACGCTTTATTTGAACGACGCACCACCACCCACGACGTTTTACCCAATCACGACTGGTTCACCCGCTGCCAACCCCCATCGCTATGCGCCTCGACGCCCACCGTCACCCTCCCGTTCGCACCCGTCACCCACACTTTCGAGCGAGCCCAGTTCCGCAAAGAGATCGCCGTTCGTTCCCAGAGTAGACCCCACACTAGTTCCTCTACCCCCACATTCCCCTCCAATGTCTGCCCTTTCCGTCTCATCCAAATCATCTGTGTCAAAGACGCCCGTATCCCTCAACGGGGATCAGATGACGGAGAGCCATATACCCAGCGTCTTGTCTCATATTCATCGTCGCAGCATAGAATGGATCGGCAATCCGTTCCTTCCCCAAGTAGAGTTCAAAGCACGGGATCGCAGCCGCTCCAGAGGAAGGAGCCCGCATGATACTCTTCACCGAGCCGACAGCGATACGGAGTCGGAAGGCTCTGAGCGACAGCTCAAAGCCGAGGCCAAGACCAATCGCAAGGTGCGTAAACGCGTGGGGTTGTTGTTGACGTTTGACCGATTCAGAGGGCCACTCACTAGATCGCGGACCTGGAAATCACGAATCGATCGCTGTTGGCGATCAACGCGTCGCTGGAGACGATCAAGAATCGACAGGCGAAAGAGATCCGGGACTTGCGCCGAAAGCTGAGGGAGTCGAGGCTCATTCTGCCACCGCGGACGTTCGAAGCTGTCACGTCGGCGCTGGACGACGAGGAGGAGGAGGAGGATGAAGATGAGAGCGACGTCGAGGTGGACGAAGACGAAACGTACCAGAGGGTGAAGAATCTGATCGACAGCCTCATAGAATCTGGCACGAAGGCGCTTGAAACGCGGCCAGAAGACTTTCGTGCCAGTCTGGCCACCAAGGTTCTCAACGCCGACGAGCTGCGCTCTTGGCGGGATTACGGGCAACGCACCTCGACGAGGACTAGCTTGACGGACAAGCAAGATGCGGAGACGACGCTCAGTCATCCATCAGCGATGGTGGTTGCTATATCAGACAGCGCGTCCTTGGTGGAGAGTGACGGGGAGTTGGCTTCAGACACGCCAAGATCCCCAGCATTGCCCCCGATCACGATCACACATTCGTTATGATTTATGGCCATTATTTACGACGTCACCCATCTTCACTAGCATCATATCTAGACCACTCAAGTTACTTGAACTCGTATACCCCTTGAGATTGGAATATCTGGGCTCTAATGCCCGTACCACGAGCCGTTCCATACCTAACTACGCATATAAATCGGAACGACCTTTGTGGGTCCGGAAACCCATCGCATCTACATGTTCATCGCCTATGAATCTCCAGTCATCCGCTGCGCTCGTTTGGTAAGCTACACACGTATCCATGAGTACAGGCAATGATAGGTCGAAAACTGCTCACCGCTGCGGCTAAGTCCATTTGCCCAGTTGGCAGGGCCGACTTTGCGACGCCTGCCCTCGGCGCAGTTGCGTTGCCAGCAGGCGGCCTCGGTGCTGTAGGAATCGGAGGCTTGACAGCACCGGGTTTCGTAGCGACCGGGGGTAAAGCTACTTTGGGTTTCGTTGCCACCGGCGGAGGCGGCTTCGCCCCGAGAGTGCTCGAAGGTCGAGAATTCGCAGGCGTCGCCTCTCCCGAGCCACCTGCCGTCTTCTTCCAAGGGGTTGCGGAGCCATTCGAGGGCGTGAGCCCAGGAAAGACAGCGACCGGCTTAGCAGACGCATCAGCTACCACAGACTTGACTGCCACTGCAACCTTGGGCGCGGCTGACGCAGAGGGTGCGGAAGGCACCGACGGAGGAGGTCGACGCGCTGGCGGCAGCGGTGCGGTAGGTGGGGCGCGTGGCTTCTTGGGCACCAGCTCAAGGTAGTTATTCGGAGCCCATCCCTCCTCACCGTCTTTCTTGACCAACCACCAGCCATTATCGTCCTTTTCGACAAGCTCCACGACATCGTCCTTCTGCAATGACACCTCCCCTCCCTGCCCTTGAAAGGCGAATTTAGCTCGGTATAACTCGGCATTTGGCTCTTCGGGAGGTGGAGGTAGTGCAAGATTCCTTGCTGGCGGCGGCGGAGGGGGTGCTGGAGTAGATCTTATAGGATTTACCGCAGGCTTTCCGGGCAGGGGCCGAGCGGCAGGCTGAGGTTTAATTATGTTCCTTGGGTTCTACGATCCCGTGTTACGATGAATCATTTATATGCAGCCGAGACTCACGTTGGACGGGCCACCAGCACGAAGTAGCTTCCCATGTGCGATTGGTTTGACGACACCCTGTTTTCTCTTTGCGCGAGGGCGCGACGTGCTGTTGGGAGGCTCTCCAGACGGAACATGAACCGTATGGCTCTTATAGACGTCGTCTCTCGGAACCGTCTCATCCTTGACGAATTGAATCTGCGTCTTCTTCTCTTTCTTCTTAGCATATTCGACCCTGCATATAGTCAATACATGATGAGAAACGATATCTCCACACTCACGTTGGCCCGATTATCACATTAATTGAAGCTTGGGTTAGCTGCAGAAGGTTAGCGACAAGCTCGGTCTTGAAGTAACAATGCAGGACGGGATCCCCTTCGTCTGAGGCATTGCAATTGAAAACCTGACCAAAATGATGAGATAACGGAGGGTAAGAAAGAGAACACACTCACTATCCAGTCATCTCGTAGGCCCGACATCTGAATACTCTTAATCGTAATGAGAGGTATCTTCCGTTCAAGTGAGATTTGTATCTGTCCACCGTTCTCTGTCGTCTTCACGATGTACATGGCTTTGTTCGTCTGGCGACAGGTGAGCCAAACACATTAGCTCAATATTTGTACTGTACGTACCACAAGCAAGAAACGCGGGCTTGGTTTACTAGATCGCAAAAGCTTTGAGACTAGCAAATGTGCTTTGGAGCTGAAGGTCACTTGGTCGGCTATACAAGGCTCTGAGTGGATTGCGTGGTGGCGTCTCAGCAAACTAACCTCCAAGTCCACATGCATTTCGCAATTCTGTGCCGAGAGCATTTTTACCATTGATATCGAGATAGTCGCCCATGAATCGCCGATAGCTCAGCAGACTAAATCGTCTGCGTTCTTTCCTCCCCGACAGAACCTGGTGTCCATAGTCTCTGATTTTGGCATACTCGATACCCTCTTTGTTGTTCTTCCAGAAACGTTGGATTCGTTTGGCACATTCATTCTTGTATCGCCAATAATTCCGCCAAGCACGTTGGATGCGAGCAGCCATGTTATGCCAGAAACGGTCGCGCATCGTTTCCAACGCAAATAGCTGAGACGGCATTGACAATTATGACAGAGAAAACAGAGCTAGAACGTACTGTCTCTGGATTCTTGATAAAGGCTTTCGTAACGCCCATTTGCCATTCATCCTTGGCGATTCCAGTATCTTTGAGAATTTTCTCGCATGCAGATTTCGCGTCACCTTGCCAGATATATTCACCAGCGTAAGATGTCGAGGGAGACAAGAGGTAAAACCGCTCCACCATCTTTTCAAAGGTATTTCGGTAAGCAAAACCAGCACGACGGACACGGATGTTTTCTTGGAGTCCAAGGTATTTAATTTGGTGGATGATTGCCTTGGTATCGTATTCAGTTG
>QFES01008570.1:0-29864 GCA_003316375.1 Tylopilus plumbeoviolaceoides | reverse complement strand
CCTGTTCATCGATGCATTCCTCGGCGCTCTGGTTCTTTCCATCTCACACGGCGAATGGTTTGCACCGCACCACCTCGCCTCTCGCCTCACGTGTGAGAGGCTGATGGCTTCCCATCGGTTTATCAGACCACAGGTTTCACTTTCCTATTGTACATCAAGCCGTATTCTGTACGCAAATCTGTAATGTTTACTATCTCTTCATCCGCAATTAGGCCTTTAAGAAGTTGGCATGGACTACGAAAGCAATAACCAGTCGACTTTGAGTCATGCCTCCTCCCACATAATTGCGAAATACTTACAGTGAATGTGATCTGATGCAAAGGACGAAATCTACGTGCCGTCAGTTTTGAGTCAGTGACCCGCAAACTGGTTAAAAGTACGCACGAAATAGTAGCTATGGTCATAGCCTTCATGACATCGCACTCGAACCTGAACCTCGTCGTGGCCGGCATCCCGCGCAGCTTTGAGGAACGCTTCGGGATGGAGTTGGTAGAGAAAGGTATCCGCAGTTCCCTGAAAACGCCATCAGCACTCTGATGCCGCTCTCCCGCGCGAGTGCAGCAATGCGGGTCTGGGGGTGATACTCACATAATCGATCAAGATATTGACCGCTCCTTTCACCTTCCCTACAAGGACACTGGCATCGTAAGTGTCTTTTCCTTCTTCCACTCCTCCCGCGAGGTACCCATTGAATGCCTTGATGCCCCACGGGACAGCAGACGGCTCACAGATAGGGGAGAAGGCAGAGCACGAGCGGTACTGCTTTGCGCCCGAAATCAAGGAATTGAGATAGACGGTCAGCGCACCATGACCACCCATCGAGTGACCAAAGATGGACTGGCGCGAAAAGTCCTGGCAGCCAACCTCGGAACGAATCGACGGGAAGCAGGACAAGGGCACGTACGATGGGAATGTCCGCGGCCTCGATGACCTCTGGCAGCTCCTTCGTAACGTGGTCTAGCATGTTGTAGTGCGTTGCCCATCGGTGTCTGGTTGCGTTGAGGTAGAATCCTGCGCCTGTCGATGCCGGTCAGCGTGCTTGTGGCCCCTCGGACATGATCTCCGGACTTGCCGACTCCAAAATCCCAGCTGGCATCTTCGCCTTCTATGCCAGCCCCCCGAGGAGAGGTGTCAGGAAAGAGGATGGCGATGCCTTCTGTCGCTGCATCACGCATGAATCCACCCTTTTGTGCGCTGTGGCAGATTTGAGAAAAGGAACCGAGTCGTCAACGAGGCTTGAAGCTCATCGACTGCCGGGGGGTCGATAACTTGAATGGCACTCACCCGTTGTCCTCGGTGCATGTCAGGCCGGCGAGGTAAACCAGAACGGGTACCTTGCCCTCGGCTGCATTTGCAGGAAGGAAAAGATTGAACTGGGCGTCTAGATCACCAAGGACTTGGGACTACGCGCGATGATGCATCACGCAAGATGGAGGTATGACTCAGTAACTTAACAGTGACAACACGGTATAGGGATGGAATACTGCAGTGTGCAGCTCACCTTGAATTTATACTTTGTCAGGGTACCCTCGTAATGCTTGCTTGAGGACACCTTTTCGAGTGCAGCTACCATTTTGTGTCCTGTGGTTGTTATGAGCGTACCAGGTGTTTGTATGTACAGCAAGTTGAATACCGCCTACTGATGGTGATTGATGACGATGATGTATCAAGAAATCGTTCACTCGCGATCAGGCGTACTATCTACGCCCCACACTTAGATCGGTCGGAACATTTTATTTCGGGCGGCCGATGCCGGGAACTTGGGTAAATTGTTATTGCCGGTGAGACTGAGCCATTGTACGTGGGGCTAATGATGTACTATGTAGTTTCGGTGATATGCAAGGTGCTATGGTATCATGCTAGAATGTACAAAGATGTAAGTAGCTGCAGCTAGTAGTGTATAATTTGACCTTCGTGATTAAATCATTACGTCTCTAATATGAGTCTGGATTGATGTTAGAAAATCAGGGAAGGTGGAAAACAGCAGCTCACTGACTTCGTCACAGACGTGGTAATGAATGCGTCTCTTGTGATCTTGCTCGCGACTGAGCGGGAGTTGACAAATTTGAATCTTCCCGCGAGTCGGCCTTCCGCTTGGCCTCCGTTTGCTCAGGGGTGGTGCCTGATACGACATATTCTTGGTCGATGGCTTTTGGGGTGTCTCGCCGTGATGCGATATCCTTATGTTGGGAAGCTTCCCTCTCAGTAGCAGGAGTAGGGACATGTCGCACCTGTACCGCTGAAGGCACCTCCACATTCCCTTCACGATAAGAACTCGACGAACCGGGTAGGGACGGCAAAGTTGATTGGAGTATCTCTGCCATCCTCCATCTTTCCTTGTCCGCAGCGGTGCACCTTATGGTGTCTGCGTTAACCACGTTGTCGGGTACAGCCTCCTCAGCATTCGTGAGCACCTTCATCGTCACTTTCTTCCGCTCTTCATTGCCTTTCCGACCAACCCATTCCCCGTCAACAACGTACCCTTCCTCCTCTTCCACGCCTGCCAGCAAATCTGCGACACCCTCATAGAACCTTTCTGCGCTAAATCCTACGTCTTTGCCACGAATGAAAGCATGCATGTCTTTGAAGCCTAGATGCCGGATCGAGTGTTAAGGCAACAAAGCACCAATCGAAAGATGAGTCATCGGGAAGGAAGGAAACCTACCTGCAAGGCTAGTGATATTACCTGCGAGCCCGCCTGTCCAACCGACCAGATCGAGGTGGTTCACATTGCGCAGCGTGCCGAGATAAGTGCCCCACTGCGCGGACTGGACGGATACCAAGCCGTCGTTCGCACCCTCTTCGGCCGCTATGATGGAGTGGGGATACCTGCAAAGGATGACGAGTCATTTTAGTGTCCAAGGTGGTCATGGGTTAAACTCGCTTCCAAGTATCGATTAATCCTGGTTCATACTCGGCTCCCCAGCTGAAGTATCTTACGCCGTCTATATCCGGTGTGTTGTCATTGAATTCCTGCATTGCCTCCCTTGTGAGACACTCGAATGCTTTTCCATCGCCACCACCATTTGGGAGACACTCGAGGAGAGTGAGGACTGCTGGAAGATGGGTGGAAGCAAGGGAGAGGAAGTGGGATGCGAAGGAAGAGCCACGATGTGGTGTTGCGATGGTTGTCAAGCTGAGGACGCGGAATTTGCGTTGGGTGAGATGGGCAATAAGATAACGACAGTCGATACCGCCCTTGTCCACGTGTAAGAGGGCGGAAATTCTGTCAGGATAAACATACCATGCTATGGCCAATTAGGTGTACTGCCCTACCGGGATACGTTTCCGAGATCTTCTTTTCAAGGACCTTTGCGCGATCGACTGGTGAAGACGTTGCAGGGACACGAGTGATGAGGACCTCACAGCCATTGGCCTCGAGAGCCTCCTTGATTCCCCGCCAATGAGAAACCTGTAGGGGTGCGATCGCTGGTCCAATTGTGACGGAGTCAAATCCTAGGAGCCCATGGCAGAAGACGAGAGGAGCATTTGGTGAGCGGACTAAGGAAACTGAGTACCGAATGATCCGCAGCACAGAGATGACGTACATTTCTTTCCGAAATCACTATTGAGCAACTCGGGTTCGCTCGGCACACTGGCTACGGTTTCCCTGGGTTCAGAGTCTGACTGGAACCACCACCCACGAGGAGATGAGGTTGTGGATATTTGTGTGGCTGTAGACGTGTGTATCGAGCGAAGCGTGTCAAGGGAGGAACGTGTGGAAGATATGGGTACGGTGAAGGATCGCGAGGAGGAGAGGGTGAAAGTGACAGGGGAATCCGAAGTAGTCGGGGGAGAAGCAGAAGGGGATGTGTACTTGAGGTTGGATATTAATGGTGGCGGTCGTGAAAGGGAATGAGTACGGGAATGGGACATGGCGAGCCTGGCGGGGGGAGGGGGAGAGGGGAGTATAGATTCTGTGAGGGCCTCGTGGAGAGCATTGAGCATCGGGGATGACAAGACGAAGACAGTCTGAGAGCGAGGACGGGACTCAGGGAAACGGAACGACCTCGAACAGTGGTTCATCGTCAGCCGAAGAAGTGGCTGTGTCTCATGTCCATCTCCTCCCTCTATCGCGACTACCTCCACCAAGTCAGAGCACTTCCACATCACTATCTTCGGTGAGCGAGATCGACACATTTGCCTACTACCAGCTCATTCGCAAAAGTATCTTTTTTAGAACCAAGAGCGGAGATGACTTTCGCTCAGTCCTCAAAACAAAGTCCGTACGACTTCGCAAGAACAAGCTAAAAAGGGTGTCAAAGGTGAATGCTGCCCTGGTTCAGCCGCCCGTCTTATACTTTTGCACAGGACTTGCAACGACTGCGAGCAGCCAACCGAGGACAGTCCACCGCGTTTGATCGTGTGCTAGATATAGCTTACGGAAGAGTAGGAAAGTTGCGCCACGAACTGATGGAGGTACACGGTCATTTATACGTCCATTTCCTCGAGCCTCATCACGTCCGCCAGCCCCTGCTTTCCGATCCGGATCCTGCCCCGACTTCGCGGAAAGAGAGAATCAGCACACCCACTTACTCTCCGGAACTCGCCTCCCTCCTCACTTCTGGCATTTCGCATACAACGCGTGCATTGCACAAACATCACCTTGCTTCCCCTCCAGGTTTCCCCGAACGTGCGAAACCAAATTCGCAGGATGCTAAGCTGCTGGGACCGCTCAGCAGGCGTCGCGAATACAACATCCGCTGGCGTTTCTTCGAAAGTGAATGGAAGAAGGTGTATCCTCCTCTCGAGATATCACCGTGTCATCCTTCAAGTCACAGCGACACGCAAGATGTCTCAAATCCTTTTGGTTTCCAGAAGGCTTCCATCCTCCAAGAATTACTGGTCTTAGCGGGATCGCCTTCAAGGCCACCTGAACCCCCTCGCAAGCAAAGCGAGGGCCAGCAAATCCAGAAAACGTTTGATGTGAATCCGTTTGATGGAAAATTGCCCGTTCGATGGCTTCATCGACGATATCAAGCGCTTCTGGGCAGGATCCCTCTTCTGATACCCAAATCTTCGCCACAAGACAACTCCAAACATACCTATGACGTCCAACTGGCAGACAACGCAATGACTGCTTCCAGGCAATGCTCATCGCGACTCCGCGTTGTGGATGTGGAAGACACTCCATGGATAAGTGATGTTCGCCTTACAGTTCGACCTGGAAGGCATCGCAAATAACTCGACTTGTTCCTGTTATTTTCACTCGTCTCTCCAACTTGGGGGATCGGTTCCTCCGAAGGTTATAAATACAATTAATTAGTTAGATACGTCAGGGATTTGACTCGACGCTCTCTAGCTCTAGCCCATGTAGCTCAATGCAGTACATACCATAGTTACGATCTGCAGCCTTTGATGCTGCGGCATCGCCTTGGCTTTGATCTACACCACACTGGAGGTTCAGCATGACCTTGTACTCGTCAAAAGAAAATGATTTCTTTGTGCGGATGTCGTCAAGCAGACCCTAAATGATGTCAAACGATCAGTATCGATCTCAGCCAAGTGAAGCCGCACGTACTTGGGGTCCTAGCTGGAAGAGTGCGTAATATTGCCTGGCTCTTTCGAATTGCGCAGACTGTTCTCCATCTCCGATGGTACGAATGCATTGTTGGAGTGCTCGAATGTTGCGATTGACTTTCTTCATACCAAAGTCGTTCACCATGCGGATCTGACGGGCGTTGCTGACCAGGAGTTGTTCCACCAAGTCTTCCAGACCGAAGAACATGAAGCTGCGTTTTCTCATATATCAGTCACGGACATTGGTGGAGACACGAAAGTATAACAGACTTTTGCTCGTTCTTGAGCAGCGTCGTAGATGTGAATTCGTCGAAATGGTTAAGCTCCAAGTTCAGATCAACAATGTACGGATCCGGCTCTCCAACTTCATGATCAATTTGGTAGTTTCCCTGAATCAAGATCGTCAATAGATAGGTTCATTTACTCTGCATGGTCACCTACATGGGAAAAGGCTGCATCCAGATAATAGATGATCCTGCAGCGAACTTCTATCCTAATCGAATGCAGGATGATTTCGGCCAGCTGCGTGTACGTCTTCAACAACGCACCAAAGCGCCTGAGTTCTAAGCAGTCAGAGAGGATTAGCCGTCCGAGAAGATACGTACAATGCCATCTCGTTAGACAAGGGTAAGCTGAGTTGGTCATCTTCGGAGTTGGTATGTTCGAAAGTGAAAGGAGTAGATGCTTGTGGCGAAAGCGCAGACACAGGGTCCAAATGGGAAGGAGCCGACGTTGGTGAAAGTGCACCGTCGGGTGAAGATTTCAAAGCGTCTAGTTCTTGCGTAAACCAGGTCTGAATAGATTAGACGGCGGCGAACACGTCAGACAAACGGGCCCACATACGACGCTTCGATAAAGGCTGCATAATGCAGAAATGTTACGAGTCGAGGGGTTAAGATCACCTTTCTCCAAAGTGCCCTGAGCCAAATAATTCATCTCCAGATGACTTTCCTGTCTACATAACTGCTGTTTGATCACACGATCCTGGCATTGAAGGAAACTCTAGCCCGTGGATTGATGTAAACCGAGGTGGACTGACCTCTGCTATGAAAAGCTCAGATAAGCAAGGGCTCAGCTCAGACTTCTGGGCCCACTGAGCAGCAAGCGACGGCGAAGGACTGTCAGCCCCAGCTTTAGATACAAGAACTTGAAACCGTTGACTGCATCGCTGATAGAATTGAATGATAACGCCGACGATAAGCCGCGAATAATTCTCGCGATGGAAGGGTGTCGTGCGAAGCATTGCGCATAATGAATTGATCAATGCGATTAGCTGCGTGGCTGCCTACAAAGAACTCAGTAATAATCAAAATTACGATGTAGACGACGTGCCTTGAGGATAGGCCGGGGACTGAAGCGGGTTGACAAGATATCAGGCTGAAATGCATCAGGAGCTGTAAGTGGTCAATTCACAACGGAGGCTTTCCTATACAAGACATGCGCACCGGACACTGCTTGATGGAACAACAAAGATATCTTTTCCTCTAGCTGTGGCAAGTATACTCTGAGAACAAAATCATCCAGCACTTCACTCGCCGATCGTGCGCTCTCCAGGCCATCGGGCAGCACATTTGTGACCCTACCCAAAAATGCAAGGGTCGGCTGGAACAGAACACTAATATGGAATGCATCTGGCTTAATTAGCAATCGATGATGTTGTCCTGCACCAAGGACACGCTCGTCGGAACCAAGGAAGGACAGAGCACTCTGCACAGCATTCTCCGAAGAGCTCTGCACCAGTCCTGGCATAGTATCTCGCAAGACCCGCATGAGTTCATCCTCATACTTCCGAAGGAATTTTCCTGTTGATTTAGTATCAGTGTCTGCAAATCGGAAGATCCCCTGACGTAAATTTTTGTGAGACTGGCACATTGATGTGCTCCTAGACAAATACCTTGAACCTGTCCCGTGTGAATCGTCCTTCACGAAGCACCTCGTGGATAGAAGTGATTGGATTCCGGCCCGCAACGGCGCTTCGCTCCTCGTCAGTTAGATAATCGTTGAGAAGAGTCCGAACCTATCGATTGTTTGTCAACACTGACACTTTCGACACAAAAAGGAATACCTCGGCCTGTATTGGCAACCACACATCGGCTATAGGAAAAAGAGATCCGGGCTTGGCGCCAGAAGAATCCGTGAAATCTCGTCTCTGAAGGGGGTTGCTAGCATTTGAATTTGATGAAGATGAGACCCCATCATACTCACTGATGCGATACGGTTAGTTACTTCAGAAACGACGCGGAGACCTTGGGTCACGGCGTCCAATTTAGAGTAAATGGACCAAAAAAGGTCTCGTAGAATCTCTTGATCGTGATGTTTCAAGGTTGATTCCAGCGCAGCAAGGCGAAGCGTAGATGCCGTTGTTGATGAACTTTTACGGCCAAAAGCCGCTTGAGCAGAGCTCATTGTAACAGAATCCTCGGAAACAAATATATACCCTCCGTCAGATTTGGATCCAAGGGGACCAGTTGTGAGAAGCACCGAGCTTCTCTTCGACTCTTCTGCGCGCTCTTCAACTTCGTCGATAGTCAACTCGATTAGGGAGAAAATTTCGCCTTGCAATCGTTGCATGACAGAATCTAGAGCACTTCCCAGTTTACCTAGAACAGCTAGAGATTCCAGAAGTGTTTCAATGTAAGTGAACGAATCTGCTTCAGGATTGACATTGGATTGGCCGAGGTGTGGAGCGTTCGGCACAGAGAGTAAACCAAGGTTCGACGAAGAGGAAACTGACGCTGATATTGACGTCGATAGCTCTTGCATGCTAGCACTAGTACGAAAGTTGGCATCGTCGAGGTCGTAGGGAGTGTCATTCGGTCGGGTAGCCAGAGTACTAAGGTAATGCGAGAGGCGTGTCCCTTGAGTGTGCTGAGGAAGAGATATTGCAGGAGCAGAAATATAATTGTCCGAGGTATTAGCTTGGGAAAGTTGGTCTTCAAACTCCACTTTCGGTACTAAGCGCATTGATTGAGGGTAGACTACGCTAACAGAGACCACGCACAGGTTGACTGGCCGGGCGTATAAACAGCCCATCGAGTTTCACACCAGAATGACTTGAGGTAGAGATGATTGTGGAGTTCGTCAACTAGAATATCTCGAAGTGCCTGTAAACAATAAGCTGACTGGCGGATCGGCAACTTGGTCGGCAAGACCTACAGTCTCTTGCCCAAGAAGGTATGATCGCAAGTCTGCAACAGCACCAATTTCTTGCATATCGGGTTTGTTTGTGAGCTTCAGGCTTCTGATCAGTAAGACCGAGGCTTGTATAAGGCGCTTTTCTGAGATCAGAGCCTCGAGTGCATCTGGAACAGATTTCAAATGTTCACTGGTAATGTATTCAGTATCCGTATGCGAGCAGAGGGGTCCGACGTACATCTGGTCCAACAGTCGCATCATTTCTTCCAAAGTTTGACCCCTGGCCCACAGTTGAACAAGATCCGCGCGTTTGCCACCAAGAGATTCCTTAGTTTCCTGAAGAGCGACACGTGTTTCCTGGGCTTGTGCTTGCGCCTGTCCTAGATGGCTCAATAGGGCTGCATGGTGCGGTAATGCATCAGCAAATGTCTTGTAATGTTCTGTGTATGGTACTGTAAGTCGGATGGAGCAAGTCTCGGAGGCATCACTGACGATCTACAGAGCCTTTTAGTGCTTGCGATAGCATTTCCTTGGTTTTCCTGAAGGAAGATATGTTTTTGCCGATAGAAGTCTCATCCAGCAAGGAGAGAGCTAGGTCTACGTTGTTAAACTGGGAGAGATTAACGGCTCCATGACGCAATCAGATTCGCAGACGACCATGCTCACGTCGGGATCGATGACAAACTCCCATTCATCTTTGATCTGGTCCAGGATAGCTGGAGCAAAATCAGTAAGCCGCGGTCGTGCTCAAGAACTTTGACATCAGCGCGTTTACTGACCGTCTATTTTGCCAGGATTAGCGGTGGGTTTTCTGTTAGGCATGCGCTCCTTCATCCGGTCCTGCCGAACCTTTTCTCGTTCGGTCTCTAGACGTCGCTCTGGCTCATAACCGCGTTCATCGTATCCATTGGCGGGCTCGCGCCTGCGAAAGATAGTTTCTCCGGCATCTCTGAAAGCGGCCATAGCAGCGGAGAGAGCGGGAGAGGCAGTGACAGACGAAAGGGGGGATACTGGTAACTCGCTAGTCGCGGAGCGGGGAGGGTCTATTCGAGGTTGTGCTGGAAGAGAAATGCTGCCTATTGGGCGATGTTGAATAGAAGCATCCGAGAGAGTTGTGCTAGAGCTGTCCCGACGTTCTCTCACGTTCAAGTCGTTGATTATGCGGGAAGAGGACGTTGAAGTGCGTTCGGAGTAGTCAGAAGGTTGACGAGGTCTTAGATCCGATCTCTGTGGACGATGGGGACGATTCGGGGATGAGAATGGGGGTACCTTGGGGGAGGAAGAGGTAGAGAAGGTAGCGTTGGTCGGGGTGGATGGTCTACCGATCTGTAGAGGGCGGGTTGGAGGGAGAGACGTTGGGTAATTGAGCGGGTTGGGCATAGGATTGGATATCGAAGGAGCACGACGAGGCGTCGACTGTGACTCGCGCGACATCCTCGTCGTCAAGCCCGTCTGAGTCGTGGTCGTGCGTGAAGCTTTGAAGCTTGTACTTAGCCGCGTCCCGAGACAAAGTACTGTACTAGTTAAACTGGCATGACCAAATGTCACTTCGTTCCTCGTCCCTCTACAACCACCCCGGCAAAACGGCGATGTCCTCGCACACTGGTGGTCGCCAAAACTCACCGACGCCCTCCCCACAGCGCTCTTCCTATTCATCCCAGGTGTGCGTCCTCCTTTCACATGCGCTCGCGACGTCTGAAACGGTCTGATCTTCCGTTTCCAGGCAATCCCGGTGTCGTAGACTTTTACACACGTTCCTCGACACCATCCATGATTCGGATCTCTCGGGCACGCTTGCCGTCCTTGCATTCTCCCATGTTGGCCACACCCCAGTCCTAGCTTCGACTCTTTCAAGTCACCACTCGTCGCGGTTCAATCTAACACTGCAGCTCCAGAATGCTCTCAGTATGGTTGATCCTATACGGTCCACCTTTGGCCCTTCGCTCAAGGTGATTCTGGCCGGACACAGTGTTGGTGCTTGGCTGGCCATGGAAGTTTTTGTTCCTGTCTTGCATTGCTCCCATTGCTAAGTCTTACCTATCCAGGTTATGAGATCGCGCTCAGATACCATAACCTACGTATTCCTTCTCTTTCCCACTATCGCAGACACACCCAACGGCAAACGACTTTCGGTTCGTGGTGCTTGGACCCTTGTCCGTGTCCTAGTTACTGATCCACGAATGCATACCACTAGTAACTTTTTCGCAGCCCTATACCCTGCGTCATAGCCAACCTCGCCAGCTGTCTCTACTATCTGCCCGTGGAGATCCTTGGCATGCTTTTTCCTTCATATCCTCGTTTGCCGCTAAATGCATTGCTCTCGTTTCTGCAATCACCCCAAGCAATATTTGCTGCCTTGTCGATGGCTTATAATGAGATGATTTAGATACGCCGAATTGATTTGGAGCATCTCAATAAGCACAAGAATCTATTGTGGATTTACTTTGCAGAACATGATGACTGGGCTGGTCAACAGAAAGTGGCGATCTTAAAGGCATTTGAAGGAGATGAGACACACGTATTCCATGGTGACTCAGGCGTCCAGCATGCATTTTGCATCAGTGAATCCCTTTGAAGAACATGTCGAACAGATGAGACAGTGATGGAAATATATTACATAATCGATTATACCACGTGATTATTGCTGACTAACCTATGTCGTGTGTGGTGTAAATCATTCTCCTTGGTGAACGCGTGCCACAAACGCGCGGGTGCTTGTCTGCGAACAGCATATATATGCGTAGCCCATCAAAATGGACGATCCAGCACTCCTCTTTACCCCCGAGTCCAAGCTCTCTTCTCTCCCTAGCACTCCAGCGTCTTCGCCCCCTCCGAGTCCACAGTCTGTCATGCCGACGCGTCGAAGAGCGCGGTGCTACATCGCACTATCAAGACTTGCTCCTTCCGTCAAAGAGCTTTACCAGCAACCTCCAGAATATTTAGGAGGTGATCCTGAGTTCATGCGTGACGACCTCGACGTCGTCATTGGCGAGTACCCGCTGGACAACCAGGGTAAACCTTCACATTACTTCGTGCGCTTCAAGGATGGTCTCGCGCGTAGGGTCAGTCTTTACTCGCCTTTTCCGTTATTCTTTTGAATCTCAACTTTTCTTAGGTCTCCTCGCGCACATTCCTTGTCAGTTACGGAGACCTCATCGAAGAGTACCGTGCGTTCTGGAGTTTCACTCTTGCCACGTAGTCTTATAGTTCCTTCAGAGAGCCGAAAGGCAGCGGGTTTACTTGACCGCTTTGACCCTGCTTCTGACGATGTCCACGAGTATTCGCGAATGAATCCCAGGGTCGCAGTCGGTCGCATCTCAACCCAACAAACATCCGCCGCGAGCGATATTTCCATGTCCCCTCTTACTTCCGATTCTTTCACAGAAGAGGATGACGATCAAAGTGACGATGAATACAGCGGCCGAGCCATGACTCGTAAATCCGCTCGTCTCGCTGCGACCAACATCAAGTACGTGCAAAGCAAGCTTCCGTTCAGTCCTAAGAAACTTCGCGGCCGTCGTATACGGCAAGAACAGCCGGTTTCCGACTCTGAAGATGATCTAGGTGGCTATGGTCAAATAGATTCTAATATAGAAGTTCTCCCTGCTAGAAGGTCAACACGCCCACGAAAGAACGTTCGCTCCAATCTCGCTGACGACTTCGTCGACGAAGTAGAATCTGATGGAGATTCCTACCACGACAGTCCTCGACCTAAGTTCAAGGGGAAAGGGCAGCAGAGGTTGAAGAAGAAACGATCGGCTACAGCTCGCCCTGCCTATGGGCACTTCCGCGATATCGACGATCTTGATTTTGATCCTTACGAGAACGACGCAACCTCATCCCTTCGTGCCCACAGAGATATTTGCGAGAAATGTCACAAGCGCCCCGCTCACGAACAGCTGGCGAAACTCAAGAGAGGTAGCCGCAAGACTAGGTACAAAAGTGAATCTGACGACGAGGATGATCAGATACGAAGTTTGGGGGGTTGGATTCGATGGTTTGGATATCCGAGCATCTAAATCTTCATTCTGTTAATACCATTCCATAGCCTCAAGTGTCCCGTGGTTGCCCATTGGAGTTGTCTCGCGACTACTCAAAGGGATGAGATCACGCGGGCTGCCCGGGCTCGTGACGCGGACCGGTGGAGTACACGAGTAGAAGACGCTAAGGAGCCATCACCTAGCGACTTACCAGACCGCAAGCAACTTGATATCAACCAGACAACTGAGTTTATTTGCGGGCTCTGCATGAAGGGTGGTATTTGCATGGGATGCTTAGAGGTAGCCCTGAACCCTGATCCTTCCGTCACGGCCAAGCAGCATATTCCCAAAGGCTCTCCTGGACTCGCAGGAAGCAATGATGCCGACATCGAGATGGTCGATGACACCGCATGTACTGGCAATGATTCTTCGTTGCAGTCTACCTCGGAACTCCTTTTCAGGTGCTTTTCCTGCAGACGACTTGCTCATTATCGACATTTACCCAACCCGGAGAATGCAACTTTGGAGGATGCGGATCTCGCGAACCATTACCAAGAAGAAACTGGCTGGCGCTGTGCTGATTGCGCTTCATTCGTATACCCACTGGATAAGATTCTCGCATGGCGACCCTACCCTCCCGGTACCGTCGAGCCTGGCTCTGCCAATCCTCCAGATCCCAGGACTTCCCTTCTTCGAGAGTACTTGGTGAAATGGGCAGACCGGAGCTATCGACGGACGCAATGGGTACCTCATATGTGGCTGGTTTCGACCAACTTGGCGAAACTCAAGCACTTCCTTGCCAAGGGCTCCAAAGTCCCGCTTCTCATCGAACCGCTATCTGACCAGATGGCAGACACCCACCAGCTTGATGGCACTGGTAAGGATCCAGTTGCTTTTGAACCCAGCGCAGACGCTACTCCTGAAGTCGGTCCTTCAACCGAGTCGAAGGACATCACACTCGGTCCTCTCCCCGATGCGGAGGCTCGAATCCCCCCAGCTTGGAAAACTGTCGACCGCGTTCTTGACGTGCGCTTTTGGAACTCCCCGTCATTCCCGAAAGGCAGAAACCAGAAGGGTAACTCTCGAAGGGTACAAGTTGATTCTGCACAACAGCTAGAGCGAGCTTACGCGGACGGTGAACAGCCTGATGAATCACTACTGGAGGATCCAGACAGTTGGACAGCCAGAACTCGGAAAGAGTTATCGGCCAGTAATATCGACAAGGTCATATGGGTTTTCGTTAAGTGGGAGGATTTGGGATACGAGGAAGGTCGGTATTTCCATGTAAGCGGTGAATACGTTCCCAACATTTTTATAGCCACTTGGGATTCTCCACCTCGCTCCGGAGAGCCCGGATATGGAGCCTATGAGCGCGCGTTCCGACACTTCATCGATTCCCGGAAAGTCTTCGTAAAAAAGACACGAGTAGAGATCGACAAGATAGAGAAGCGTGTTGAGAATGGCTATGGCGCCTTTGCTCTTAAACGAGATCTTGATGAACAACCTGATCTTGGACAGAGTAATCAGCTCAGGCTCATGAAATTCCAAGTTCGTGGCGTTTCTGTGGTCAAGTACTTTGCTTACAGGTCTTCAGATTGACGGGTACAACTGGCTCTGCGATAACTGGTATAATCGTCAGCCGTCCATATTAGCGGATGAAATGGGTTTGGCAAGTCACCCATTGGATTCTTACACTGCGCCTGACATCTCTTTGCAGGGCAAAACGGTTCAGGTTGTCACTTCCCTCGGGACGTTGATTGAGAAGTTCAAAGCAGCGCCTGCGCTTGTCGTTGTTCCCAACTCCACGATCACCAACTGGGTTCGAGAATTTTCGCGCTGGGCTCCTGGTCTCCGGGTGGTACCCTTCTGGGGGGAAGCCAAGTCTAGGGATGTCATTATGCGATACGAGCTCTTTCATGATTCGAAACACGAACCGAAATACCATGTTCTTATCACCACGTACGAGACCGTCACGAACCCGAGGGATTTCACCTCTGTCTTCAAGAATGTAGGTCGTTGGGAGGTCCTTGTAGTCGATGAGGGTCAACGCCGTAAGTGTTTCAGTAATATCTTGAACGCTCCAAATAATTTCTATCCCCAGTTAAAAGCGATAGCAGCTTGCTCTTCAAAAAATTAAATGAGCTTCGGCCGATCCACCGAATTATTATGACAGGGGTCAGTTAGAATTTATTCTACCTCAGCCTTTTCATATATTATCTCTTAGACGCCGCTGAACAACAATATCCGCGAACTATTTAACTTGATGAATTTCCTTGACCCCAATAAGTGGCAAGATCTTGAAGCGCTCGAGAAGGAATATGAGGAGCTCAGTGACGACCTAGTGCGCCAGCTGCACGCAAGATTGAAACCTTACTTCCTTCGCCGCATCAAGAGCGAAGTACTTCAGCTACCTCCCAAGGTATTACTTCCCTTCCACCGTTGCGTGGATTGCAATGAACAAAAGTATTTGTAGAATGAGGTTATTGTCCCGCTCTCAATGACTCCTTTACAGAAGGAGGTATACCGATCAATTCTCAGTGAGTTTTGGTGACGTTGTATGAGCTGGATAATAAATTTTGCTTCAGGCCAGAATCTGGACATTCTCAAGCACCTCACGCAAGTCTCAACCGTCAAAACGACTCGTGCCGGAATCTCCAAGACGAATATGAATAACATGCTGATGCAGTTACGAAAGTATGTGCTCTCACGCTTCCATAAATAATCCTTATAGTTGCACTAGATGCATCCAACACCCCTACTTGATTTCGAACGACATTGAGCCTCGCGGCCTCGAGCCTCGCGAAGCTCATGAGAAACTGATCGATGCTAGCGCAAAGCTTCTGTTGCTGAGATCATTGTTGCCAAAACTCAAGGCAAGAGGACATCGTATACTCTTGTTTAGTCAGGTAAGTCAAGAATCTTCACGCAGTCGGTGTCTTTGATCGATTTCCTCAGTTTGTCATCGCCCTCGACATCGTCGAAGACTTCGTGAGAGGCGAAAACTACAAATACCTGAGACTTGTACGGCTATCAAACTTTTGGGGTTGGCTTTCACTGATCTTTGCTCAAGGATGGCGAGACGAAACAAGCAACAAGGCAGAAGGGCATGGACGAGTTCAATAAACCGGATTCGGAATATTTCATATACCTGCTTTCTACTCGCGCTGGCGGAGTTGGCATCAACCTCTATACAGCAGATACAGTGATCATATATGACCCGGATTTCAATCCCCACCAGGTCTGGGAGCGTTTTCTTGTTTCTAATTGTCTGGCTCATAAAATTATAGGACCTCCAAGTATGAGCATGTTTTACCTTCTTATCATCTGCTGAATAGGCATTCAGGCAATCGCTCGTTCGCATCGTTACGGTCAAAAGAAGACATGTTTGGTATTTAAACTCGTGGTGAAAGGATCTGCTGAAGGTGAATGCTACTGCTTTGGGATTCGTCTTTGTCTAACATCTCGAAGAGCGGATCATACAAGCAGGCAAGAAAAAACTAGTCCTAGACCATCTAATCGTACAGAAAATGGATGACGACGAGAATGGTGGCGACGACTTGAGTTCGATTCTCACCTTCGGTGCCAAGGCACTCTTTGAAGAAGGGAATCAGAGTTCGAAAGACATTGTTTGTGCGTAGTATCCCGTGTCTTTGCAGATCTCAACTGAACACGACCTCGCTCAGACACGGATCACGACCTCGACAAGCTCATCGAGAAAACAGAGGTCGAAGGGGAAGAAGAGAACACCGCCAGCGAGCCTGGTCTAAAGTTCAGCTTTGCCAAGGTATGGGCAGCGGAGAAGGACACCCTAGAAGATATTGGAGACAGCGTGCCCGACATCGACCATGGAGACTCGTGGGCCAAGGCGCTAGAACGTATAGCCGCGGAAATGATCGCAGCCAAAGACAAAGAGGTAACGGGTCGTGGAGTTCGGCGAAAGGCTGCTGCCGCTTTCCCGCAGGTTTGTTTTGTCGAAAGCTTTGTATTTTGTTCTGTTGCTGATACACAGACTTACTACGCAGCAACAGCTCGACTTTCTGGACGGTTTGGAAGATACCCCTGACAAGGTCAAAGGCAAAAGCAAGAAGAAGGGTGATCGATTTTCGAAATCTGGGACATCATCCGAATCTGACGCGTACGATGGTTCCACTCATCATGATGCCGGTGATGACACCGATGGCACGTCGGCGTCGATGGATGTTGAAGATGAGCAACCATTAACCCCTAGTACACCCAAGACGCAACCACGTAAGCTGGCTGCTCCATTTCCGACGCTACACTCCAGGTCAAATTTGCCACCTAACGGCTCTCAAGAGTGCGGCCTTTGCGGACGTCCCCATGGGCCTGGTGGCTGCATTATGATGGCCAATTCCTCGAATCTCGTGGAGTACAGGGAACTTTTGATGAATCATACCGCAGATGAACCCTGGGAATGTAGGGTGCGTAACCATCCAATTCAATGAATGTCGTACTGAAGAACTGCGCCCGCCAGAAAGCTGCTATCGATGCCATAGAACAAACGTTGTACGAACGAGGTCAAGGCGAGTTATTGGTCGGCCAACCTCTCAAGCTAGTCTCCAAACCAGAAGCTGCTCCAATGTCCACGAAAGTCGTACCAAGCAGACGTGATGATACTCGCCCGTTGCCAGTCATGTTACCTTCCAAACGCATGTCTTCACCTAGTGCAATGCCTGAGAGCTCGTCGAAGAAGCAGAAACAACACGATACTTCCAATTGCCCAGTGTGCCTTGGACCCCTCCATCCACTGGAGAACTGCCCATTCTTGTACCAGGACACCCACAGGTTCGTTTGGAGATAAGCATGATTGATGTGTCTGCTAACTTGGAGTCCAGTATCACAAAGCATATCTTGCGGCTATCTGAAGACCAATCCCAAGCACAGGTCGTCAAGAAACTTCGACATCTTCTTAAGCGGCGAAAACGAGAGGAAACAAGCCAGCCTGGCGATCACGGAATGCAAGCAGCTTAATCCCTACTGCTCTTCTTTTCTCCTCGAGACTGAGAAAGGACGTATGATAGCCAATGCTGTAATCTGGGTGGATATTTTATTCACTAGACACCTACTGTAATGACCAAGTCGTGCAAATGCCGCTTTGCGGGAGTCGGGCATGTATATTGTACTCCGACGCTTAGCATCATACGTAAAGGGATGACTCCTCTCCATAGAGAGACTAGCAACCACATTTCTCTCACCACCATCTCACGAGACAACTTTCGGCTCGAACCACACAGCTGCCGGGCAAGGTTCCCTGGAAAGAATTAATACCTCTACTAATTGAAAGTACAGCATTATTTGCCAGGCTGATGGTTCTTACTCCTCGTCTCCGAACATTCACTGACATCGTGGATCCATCGCCAATGGATATAGAAACAATTTCTGAATCCGGGACAAACCCAAGCTCTCGCAAACGGCAGCGATCTGTGACGTATGACGTACCCCAAGAAGATTTGCCAGAATTGCCCAAGCTTTCTGGAGAGATCTTGTTGGAGGTGTTTACTCACAGATCCCTCCGCCTTGCATGTCATGCCAAATATCGCGACAACGAGCGTTTATCAGTTCTCGGGTCCCATATATTGGAGATGGTGACGACACAACTACTGTTTAGCAGGAAACCGATGTTAACGAGAAGCGAGATTGAGGTGAGCACGACAACCATGAAAGTCAGTGTCATGAGACGATGTTTTAGCAAGGCGGATCGTCAAAGACTATTAACGGCGGATATCATCGACACGTGGACCAGTTTTTATCACCTGCGAGATGAACTACGCTATGATCCATCGTTCCAATCGTCAGTAGGGGAGGCCGAGGTAGGTGGTGCGTCTGTTCGGTTTGGCGAGACCTGTAATACTGAAATTGGAAACAGCAAGGCCGTCTACTATTTCTTGCTTATCTCGGAGCAGTTTTCAATGAGAGTGGACTGGCGGTTGTTCAACAATGGATTGGGGCCCTCCTACGAATATCCTTTGGCCTTGAGCCCGCGGATTTTGAGGAACAATCTGGGAAGCGCCCAAAGGTTCAAGTTGAAGAGTCACTGCAAGGATTTTCGACGCAGCCGTTACAACACGCACTCCCTAGATTGCCGACCAGCTATAAGCCAACACACTACAACCCATATTCTCAGACGACCACTTCCCTACCTCCACCACCGCCTCCACCAAGCGTGCCGCCTCCAATACCACCGCCCCCGCCAAAGGGGATGCCGAGTTTCGGAAATCCGCTGGCGCCAGCGCAGCCACACTCGGCGTTCTTGCCACTATTCAACCAAACAGCGATACAGCGAGGGCTGAGTGTCACGTACCCTGCTACATTTTCTGGGCCACCACACGCGGGGAAGTGGGGTGTTACCTGTGTCGGTGAGTAACGCTTGTACCGAGACGGCACTAGGCTGATTGATGAACAAGTGAACGGGATGGAGAAGGGCAAAGGCAGTGGGCCGAGCAAGCAACTGGCGAAAGAGGATGCTGCGAGGGCAGCATACTATGCGATGGGATGGGCACCTCGTGCGTCGTTGTTCTTAACACGAAGTTGGTCCTAATCGAATGTTGGACAGGGGGGTGATCGTGGGAAAGTAAGCTTACTCATCTGAGAGGTGCGAAGTGGTGCCGAGAGGATGCCGAGGATACGAGCAAACGAGTTGCCCATTGACGTTCGTGGCGGTTCTCTATAGTACTACTAGTACAAGCTTTTGTCCTCGTCCTCGTCGCTGCCAACGTCGTCGTCGTTGAACAGCGCCCGTCACCATGCATGACGATGCCCAACCCGTACCATCAATGTCCATGTCCAACCTCGCTCTCTCCGAGCCTGCCCACATCGACCTCACCGCCGACGACGACGTCTCTCCGCCACCGACACGCGCTCATCCCGATGCCAGCGCTCGTCCCGTGCACACATATACCTTCTCCTCGTACCCGCACGTCGTACCGTCCCACACTCCAAAGCCAGCGCCGATGATGCACTCCCCGACCTATCGCCCAGTCTTTCCAGTTCCTTCCCTCCCCCGTCCCCATCAACATCTCCCTCTGCCTCAGAACGGCTCCGCTTCCATTCATCCACTTTCAGCCCGACCCCCATCTGCGCACCCTGCAAACAACGTTATTGATCTCACCCATTCCCCATCTCCCCCTTCCTCGCCCCTTCCCCTTTCCAATCCACTCCCCGATGATCTCTCTCCAAGAACCCCCGTTTGCATTGGACAGCTCACAGTCACCGCATTGGTTCTCTATCCAGTGCCTTACCTCCAGTCTCATGATCCGACGAAGGCTGAAGCCGACTGGGCATGCGTACGTCTCCAGTACGAGCACAATCCTCACAAGCAGCCAGGTACAACGGAAACTATTCATATCAAAACCCCGCACATCAAATCCCTTACCGGTGAAATTAGCCAGGGCGAAGCTTTTGGCGTCGTGGAGCAGAAAGTAGCGGCCCACCTTGGCCCGATGTTAGGAAAGGGTCTCATTCGATTAGACGCTAAAGTGCGTCGTGGCATGCCAAACGTGAGCACACCTCGCCCTTTGACCTAGCGCCGCTGGAACACGTCTCTCTCATACCACTGCAGCTCCCTATCCTTCCATTACAGATGCTTGTTTACACTCCAAAGGGCAATATCACTGTCGTCGGAAATTACCTCCACCAGTGTGGACTGTTACTAGATCACCCATCCCCTTCGTATGACACCCAGCGACTCTCCAATTATCATTATTGCAATCCACACAATCCGCCTCCTGGAGGACACCGTCAATCATTGCCCCCCGTCCGCCCTGGCTACCCTGGCCCCAGCGGCAGTAACTCTCGTTGGACGGCGCCTGTAGTGTCAGGAAAGACGTTGGAAGTTCAGCGGAGTCAAGTGGAGGAGCTGTTCAAAAGTCTGCAAAGCGGAGATGAGCTCCCTGAGACTGAACCGGGTAACACTTTCATTGTTCTTACTCGCCACCGCTCCATCCACTGACTTGTTTCATTTTATGAAAAGTATATGAAGTTGGGACACCTCTCTATCCCCATCAGAAGAAAGCCCTCACTTTCCTTCTTGAGCGTGAACGGGAGAAACGCTGCAGCGACGGCCGCTTCTCCTCTCTGTGGCAGACCAGGGTAAATCCTCGTACTAGACAGCCATCCTGGTTCCATATCGTCACTCAAAATGAGCTATTTCATGAACCCCAAGAAGCGAAGGGTACCATTCTCGCTGATGACGTGCGTTCACCTTCTTCACGCTGTTACGTAACGAATACGCACTGCTCGTTCTTGTAGATGGGTCTTGGCAAGACGATCACATGCGTCTCCCTCATTGCTGCCACTTTGGATGTCGCTCGTGCCTTTGCTGCTTCCCCGTTGCCTCCCCTACCTCCACCTCCAGACAGAAAGCCGCTCGAGGATGCTCTCTCAGCTGCGCATTTCTCCGGGAGCGTTTGGGGAATGCCCAGCACGTCCGACTCTGGAAAGGGTAAAGGCAAGGCAACAAAGGCTCAGGACAAAGCAGAAGCCGAGTATGCGCGTGCGTGTCGTATCAAGATCAAGAGTCGGGCCACGCTCATCATCTGTCCTCTGTCAACGGTATCGAATTGGGAGGATCAGTTCCGCGAGCATTGGCGAGGAGAGGTTTCTGTGGTTGGAGGTGGTGGGATGACCTGCTCCGCGGCCACCAATACGTCTGGTGCTGTTACTCCACCATCTCAGACTTCGCCTTCCCAGCAAGAGCCTAGTTCTGAGTCAAAACCCTCCTATCGTCCTGTGGGCGGTCGTCCAGTGCGAGTGTATGTGTACCATGGGAATGCGCGTCGGCCGGACTCAGCTTTCCTAGCCGACTTTGATGCTGTCATCACAACCTATGCAACGTTGGCTTCTGAGTATTCAAAGCAAACCCGGAGTATCACTTCGCTAGAAGCTGATGACGAAGAGGATGGAGATAGTGATGGGGGGTTCCAAGGTGTCGAGATAGATGAGAACGGAAATCAAGTGGTACGGTTACCGAAACCAAAGCGGGCAGGGATGAAACGAAAAAAGTCTTTCTCCAACGGCGCAGTTGAGGCCACCAGCGCTCTACAAGCCATTCACTGGTTCAGAGTCGTACTGGATGAAGCGCAGTATGTTTTCTAAACATTATTTTGAAATCATAAACTCACCGTGATACAGCTCCATCAAGGAAACTGCAACTGTGGGCAGCCGCGCCTCGTGCGACTTGGTTGCTGACCGTCGTCTTTGCCTGACGGGAACTCCTGTTCAGAACAAACTAGACGACGTTTATGCGTTGATCAAGTTCTTGCGTCTAGAACCTTTTGATGACAAGAACATTTGGACAGAGTTCATCGGAACACCTGTCAAGTATGGGCAATCCTTGGGTGTTGCCCGACTGCAAACTATCATGAAATGCATTACTCTCCGTCGCACCAAAGAAACGGAAACCTCTGACGGGAAGAAAATTCTCAATCTTCCCCCTCGTCGAGACGAACTCCGGTATCTCAAATTCGATTCACGCGAACAAACGATATACGACCAGTTCTTCACGGAATCCAAAGCTGAGTTCAACGAGTTGTCGAACAAAAATGAGGTTATGAAGAATTACGTGGGGATTCTGCAGAAGATTTTGCGCTTGCGGCAAATTTGTGATCACTTTGAGCTTGTCGAGGGCAAGCAACTCGGAGGCGTTCAACCAACGGAGCCCAGCAGCTATGAGGACCTTGCTGCTGCGATAGAACGGGAAGGTCTCAACCCATCTCGTGCCGCCGCAATCGTTACGCTGCTGAGGGAGGCGGCGACAACGCAATGCGTAGAATGCGGCGATGAACTCTGCGTACCCTCAGAAGCGCAACAAATCGCCGATGGGAATGTATGTATGGAGGACGGTCCGTCAGCAGCCAAGCGCGGCCGGAAGGCAAAGGGGTCAACATCTCGCGCCTCAACAAGGGCCAATAGCCCGTCTACAACATCTCTCATCCTAACCCGGTGTCAGCACCTTTTCTGCCTTGCATGTTATCGGTTGTGTGTTTGTCCTGGATGGCCAGACGTGCCCCCGGACACCCAACGATCATGTTCCGCTTGTCACTCCGCACTTTCTCCCCAGGACGCCATACAAGTACGGCCCTACTGCCAACCACAAGACCTGTCGGTGAAGAAGAAACCCGGCAAACGGGAAAAGAAATCGAAGGGTGCCGGGGTGGAGAAATTCATTCCGTCAACGAAAGTCAAAGCCTTGCTCAATGACCTTATCCAATTCTCCAAGGCAAATCCATACTCTGCCAACTATGATGCTAACTCGATCGAGGTGGAGATCGTGGACGGTGCGGGAAAACGCGTCGATGAAGGGATCATTAAGACTGTGGTATTGTAAGTAGCAAGCCAGCGCCCGAGAAAAAGCTGAATACGCCCTCTAGTTCGCAATGGACAACTATGCTCGATAAGTACGGTTATTCTTGGCCGACTTCAACGAATCGTACCATTCTCACGTGACCTTTTAGGATTGAAGATGCTCTGGATGCTGCTGGAATTCGTTACGAGCGCCTGGATGGCACGATGAAACGTGACGATCGGACAAGAGCCATGGATGCCCTCAAATATGACCCCGCTTGCGAAATCTTACTTGTCAGCCTAAAGGCTGGTGGTGTGGGACTGAACCTCACTGCTGCCCAGCGCGTTTACCTCATGGATCCTTATTGGTGCGTATTTTTCTGTATATTCGTAGCAGAGATACTCAAGACTTGTTTCAGGAACCCAGCCGTAGAGAACCAAGCTGTTGATCGTATCGTATGTTACTGCCTTGATATCCGTGGGCTGTAAGCTGACTTCGTCCTGTAGCACCGTCTTGGGCAAACACGTCCTGTTACGACAGTAAAGCTCATCATCGAGAACTCCATAGAAGATCGCCTGTTAGAAGTTCAGCGGAAAAAGACTGAACTGGCCAATATGACCTTGGGTCAGAACTTCAGCAAAGCTGACATGCTACAACGGCGAATGGAAGAGTTGAACCAGTTGTTCGGAACCTAAGTTATGTCGATTGACGCATGTCTTCATTCTACTTCATCTTGACGAGATCCATACTTTCCGACAGTACTGTAATTCTTAGTAGTACAGCAACTTCGTTGTAATTATCGATAGAGGACGTTGGAGAATGTGCAGCCAGTGTATCTAATAATCGTACCGCTCAGAACGCCAAGTGGGCTGTGCTTCTCCGTCGCCACAGGGCGTAGACAAACATTTGGCTGACGAAGAGGCCGAGCGTGATCCCGATCGCAACCCGAATCATGCGGATAGCTAGAGAAAACCCTGACGAGTATTGCTCCGTCGAGCCCGGGTTGGTGTCGATAAGCCCACCTCCCTCCGCGATACCGGACTGTAAGAGCAAGACTGAGAAAGCGGTAAGCACGGCATATTCGTCCACGCACCGGCACAAGGAACAGAGTCGCCGTCACCGTCGATGTAAACGCGGTACCATGAACGATCTGCGAGTAGAAATTGCCAAGCAAGCCGATGAGCAAGGCCCGGGCCGGGTTGAAGTAAATTTGAGGAAACGTAGGTTCGCTAGCGCGTTCAGGTTCGTCGAGGAATGTATTCCAATCGATAGTCTCCGAAAAGTCCGAGGATAACGGCAGATCGTAGGACAGCGGTGGAGCAAGTACAGCACTTCCCGATAGATTGTAGCAAGTCTTCCAGGGTGATTAAATACATGGACGACAATTTTTGATTGCCCAGTAGAAGGTTGAAGGTTAGCTACTGCATCCCAGAAGGAAGATACGTACTTGCCAGGGGTAAAAGACTGGCTGCGAATCTTGAGGTATAGAGCAGTTCTTGAATAACTCGACTACCCACAGTATCGATTGGTCAGGTTCGGTAACATCGACTGGCGGCGGAAGGGCAAACAGATCATTGAAATTGGTCCAAAACCATTCGTCGATGGAACGCCCATTTTCCAGTGGAAAGTGAATGAGAGGCCGAAGCGACATGAGGTCTGGGAGACAAATCTCGTGAGTGATTCGATGGCGTAGTCGCGTCTGCATCGGACGGGGTTGCTAATGGGAGTCGATGTTGCAGAATTCCGCGTTTCTGGGATATTGATCATCGGAGGAATCAGAAAACGAGTCCCCCGTGCTCGTCAACAGGGATGGCAGTAGTAAGGGAGAAAAGAAGCTGGAATACAATGAGCGTGCAAAAACGATGAGAGCAATAACGTACCGCGGTCACTTCACGGGTCTGGCTGCCTTAAAACTGGTCATTCGGAGCTGCTGGCGATGAAGAATGCGATAGTTCGGATAAGGGACAGTTCGGAATCAGTAGCAGCAGATTGGTCATGCGCGAGTGAGTTTACCGAGTAGTTTACCGAGTAGTTTGACGGGCCCGTAGCAACTCACCTGACTTGGAGGACAATGCGGACCTTGAAACCCAGCTGCTTAGTCAGACAATAAAGCTATGAGCTATCACGGGATTGTACCCGGCTCATGGCAGCACAACATCGAGAGAAAGTTGATCATGATAGAATACAGTGGGTGACAAGCAAATAGACAGCTAATACAGATCTGTACTACATGACCCAAAAATCAAGTATGTTCGTTTGGAAACGCAGATAAGTGCCAGTGCTCGCTTGCCAGTGCGTGAACAAAGAAACTAGCGCTTGAGCGCTTGAGTGAAACAATGCGGAGTTTAGATCTAGGCCAAATCTATTGGGACACTTCGCTCTCGAGTCCTTCGTTGAACACACACACCCGCCATGATCGACTCAATGAACTTACCTAACCCACGTCCACTTTTGCCTTCACTCCTGGAGGCAGGCTTTAATCACGAACTCGCTACCGCAGCTAGCAAACTTTACCAACAACGGGCTGAGGAACTCAAGCGACGTACTGAAGACATGCTCACTGCAGCATGGCAAAAGATAGCAGAACTTCCCGGGACATCACCTTCGTCATTTGACCTACTCGCGGGAAAAGACCTCCCAGCCTTCACGGAGGTGTATCTCCGCTACCTTGAAGAATGGAAGGAAGAAATAGTACAACTTTTATCAAAGGTTCCGTTCAAAGGAGCTTCTCCCCCAAGGATTTCTCATCCGTTTAATCACGTCAGCAGTATGCTCGTATCTATGTATGTACTATTCTGATTTATTGCACAGGAATATTTGCCACTGCTAGAACACTTTTTCAAAGAGAACCCATTTCCGACCCACGCAGATAAAGTCTTTCTCGCCAAGAAGTCAAATATGCAGTACAGACAAATTCACGTATGGGTGAGAATCTTTTCCTGGTTTGCTGCTCCTGCCGTTGACGAAGTATGCAGTTTCAGAATCGCCGCAATCGCACCAAGGAGGTCAAACCAGTGAAGAAAATACCAAGATCGGAGAGGGCATTAAAATCTCTGGACAGATTATGCAAGCGCACGAAAAATCACGCAGTCAAACCCGCTCCTCCTAAGTCTCGAGCCCTTTTAACGTGCGCCGACGATCAGGTGGGCCCTTTCTCTGTTCTTAAGGGCATCGATGTGCCCATTCCTTGGTAGCTACTTACGAAGCACACAGAATAACACATTGAAGTATATATTTATTTCGCCTCCCCCACCACACGCATTTCCGACGTCTTACCCCCCAACATGTGCCTATGACCCATTTCCCTGCAAAAGCGGCTCGATATCCTTCGGGAAGCCAGAATGGAGGCGTGTACCCTGTTCTAACCCCCCCGTTTCTGTCTCCGCCAGCATCGACGACCTAGTTGGGAAGTTCTCCCAGTTGAGTGTTCGTGGTGATAATCGCATCAAGGTCTCTCCTCAGTCATTTGCCGCGACAGCTGCAATCACTGTTATACCATCCCGCGCACCCCACCCATCTCTGATAGTCCATAAACATCCTGATTGCGCCCATGATGTGTTGAACCACCACCCCTCAACTCTCGTGGTCACCCCGCAATTACACGCTTTCCAGGGCCTTGGCTCAACCTCAAAGCCCATCAGTCAGATACCCTTTTCGGAACCATCTCACGAGCGCGAGCCTTCTACGAAGCGGAAGACTGTTCGGTGACCGCAACGTTTTTCCACTGGAATGCAAGATACTGAATGTGATAATACTTCTAGGTCTTCCACCACTAACCCATCTCGCGTGTTATCTATGGGCTCGGATAGCCGCAGCAGCTCTCTTTCGAGTGTCAGTTTACCGTCCTCTCCAATCAACATCATACCCTTGCAAGACCTTTCTGCGTCACTGTCCTCAATGCGTCACTGTCCTCAAACCTTCTTACCCCGTGAACTTCATCCACAGGACTTTTCCCCCTGATTCATCTGGGCGTTAAATTTCGGCTTCGCAAAGTGGCGATAGCTTGCCTCTTGTCACTCTACTTTGGGTCGCGGGACCCCCCCGATACACCGTGGAGTCGCACACGTGCTACTTATAAGACGTCCAGTCGATTGTGTAGCTTGCTTTCGAGGAAAGGAGACAACATAGTGATGCGCCTACGTCGGTCTGGCTTTGGTCTTTGAGAATACAGAATGTGTGAATGTGAACATCTCCATGTATTCTCGTCTTCAAGACGCATCTCATGTATCTGCACATTATCCCTCAAGTACTTACCAACTTCTTTTCTATACTGCGTCAACGTCCAAACCTGAGGCCTTGGAAAGCTATCGCCTGTTGGCTGAAATGATTGCAAGATTGCATTATGTAATAGTGTACAGATGCATTAATATTGATGAGAAAGATGATATGTCATGGGGTCCGAGTCTGCTGCTTGCGCCAATTTGACACGCATGAATATGCGAAAGAAATAAGTAATAGCCCACATGATCACTGGTTTAGGCGAGAAAACGAGTCGGAACGCATTTAAGGAAGTTGTAGAATAGAGAGATCAATCTCCGAAAGAGGCAGCGAATCGGTGGGGTACTGGCGAAGTATGGGACCGAGCGCAGGAATAGAGGATTCCCAGCTGAGGAGTCCAGTCCAGTCGATGAACTCTGATGACAATGAGTCTTGAGGCACAGAAAAATCAGCGATCGAGATGTTGATAGCCGGATTCACGATCTCCGCAGGAGCCACGAATCCTCCACTTTCCAGAGATCGAAGAAAGTCGTCAAGCTCGGATGAGTCCGGCGACGACTGGTCTCCAATGGCTACCGATGAATATGTCTGTTAACTGCGGAAAAGCGGGGCAAAAAGGGCCACTCACGAGTGTTGAATGACTTGAGCGGTAGTCTCTGCGGTTCTTCGGGGGGAAGATTATAATTTCTGAATAATTCTACTTCCCACTGTGCCAATGGATCGGGCTCGACGACATCAACTGGCGGTGGAAGAGCGAAGAAAGTATCAAAATTGGCGTTGAACCATTCATCAAGACTATCGTCGCTTTCCAGCGCAGAGAGTGGATGAGGATCGGAAGTGGCATGAAAGCATGGTTCACCTATGAACTCCGGGCGTTTCGATGCACCAGTGGCATCTATATCAAACAGGGCTTGTTTGCGTGAATCTGATGTATGGGTAGAGTTTTGGGAAATCGGCATAAGGCGTGGTTCTTGATGAATTTCCAACGATATTTCTGGGGACAAAAAATTTTTGACCGAATGACAAGTAGAGCTAGATAAACAGGGACATAAGGCAATGCAAAGTAAGAGGGTGTTCCAACGTACCGCACATGTTTTCTGCGCTTTGTAGTTGGCATGGAGATCCCGGTGCCAAGAGTTGGCTCCGAGCATGACAAACGCCGTTTACGGCCAACGAGAATCGGTGACAAAACTTCTTCTTCCTCGCTGTCGTCCGTGAGAGACGCGACGAGAGGGGGGACCGGTGACGAGGAACACGAGCCATCAGAAGAATAGTAATATTGTGCCACCAGCTGCTTGTTCTGCAACTCCGCTTCTGATGTCTCTGGGGAATCCACCATTGTGTCTTGATCTGTCACATTCTCTGCGACGGCATCAAGGTCACCAGCGAGAGCACTCTTTGTGACCGTCGATGAATAAAGGTTTTCTGCCGTGACTTTTACAGCAATGAAGGCATGAATGACGTCGAGTGGAAGAGGACGGTTAGGATCTTCGTCGATAAGGGCACGATACGCGGCATCCAAAGTATCTGCTCGACAATTATTGAAGTAGTCTCGGCACAACGCCGTCCAGCCCATTCGTCTTCTTGCATTAATGAACCACGTGTTAACCGAGGAGAGGGGGTAGTTGTGCTTCTCTGCTAAGGATGCTTTGACCGTCGACGAAGGGTAAGGGTTCGCGATGTTTTCCAGAAGCCAGGAATAGGCTGCGCTGGTGAAAGACAAGTTGTGAATGGAGGAATTGGTGCGCATTTGAGAATCAAGGGAAGGAGAATGTGGCTGAGAAGTAGGAAAAAGACTGAGCCTGTCCATGGAGTTGAGAATATTGCTGAAGTCATTGCGGAGTTTGCTCTCGAGGTCATGGTTCGCTTTCTCGAGTTCGAGGAAACAGGATGTTATACGAGCTGACCGAGATGCTGCATTGACACGGTGAGTATCAGCGGTTGTTCCACAAGCAGTGTCATAGAGGGCTTCCAAAAAGTCATCCTGAGGTAACTGAGGCAACGCCATGGGAGTAGTGGGGATTGCAAGTCATGCCAGTATCGACGGACCGACCTTCGAGCTTAAACACAAACATAGATAAACATCCTATTGTTCCCCAAAAATGTCAATACCCCTATCCGGCGTCTCCCTTGTGCACTATCCTTCTTCATGTGCTCATAATGACTTGGTGAGTGCCGTGCGTCGCCGGCAGGGACCTTGTTTACCAGGGTAACAAAAACATTTATTGAGAGAAAAGGAGATTCGATGTAGACGTAGGCTTGATTATAGCTTGTGTAGTATCAAGGAAAGTACAATTCGGATGAGAAGAAATATCATACTAGTAGCATGGTACATCATCAGGGTGACAAATGACATACAAAAAAATGTCACTCAAGCAAAGAAAACGGATGAGTGTGAATGATTGCGAACATATTAGAAGTACATGAATGAAGAGCATAGCAATGGCAGATGAGAGGCTTACACTTATGAGAGAATTAGAAAGGTACAGAGAAGAAGTTAACGAAATCGAATACATACCTCGAGAAGAAGATACCACTGTGTTTGTGTCAAGTTCATCATCACTATCCAACAGAGGTTTGTGACCAAAGTGTCTCTTCTTGTAGGGACTGGAAGGCAGATCGTCTGCTTCTCGTAATATCACAAGTTCTCGACAGGCAGCATTGAAGATGCGATGCTTAGTTTTAAAGTGGTGGTGTGCGAACGCCATGGA
>QFES01008567.1:0-10334 GCA_003316375.1 Tylopilus plumbeoviolaceoides | reverse complement strand
GAGTGGGGTGTGAGCCGTGCGCGCATTTTTCATATCGCAGCGGTCGATTATCTTCTCCAGGTATGCGGTTTGGTCAATTAAGACTTTCCGACCTTTACGGCGGATACGCATCTGGAGGAATTCCTTCGGAACCCCAAGGTCCCGGCATTCCCACTTCCGCATGAAAGCGGATTTGATCTCGTCAACGATCTTTTTAGACGGTCCGCAGAATAAGGCGTCATCAATGTAGACGATAGCGACTACGGTGGTAGTACCCTTCTTGCGGTATAGGAAGATTCCCACCCTTGGCACCAGTTTTGGGAGATTCTCACGACCTTCAGGGGGGCATCCATTGTAGGGTGCAATCCCCCTGAGAGGTCAATCCATCACTCCGCGGTTTCCTATACAGCCCAATTGGGATTTTCCCGCCCTCTGTCAGCCATCCTTGCCAGCATCCGCGGTCAACGCTCCTGCATTGCAAGGCTCAACAACCATCGCTCAACCATCTCTAACAACGACATGCAATCCAAAGATGCTAAACAACCATCCGCCCACCATCTTCTGGCCACCGCCACCAGTCAGAAATCCCAAATGTGGCTGTACGATGCTGGGGAGGGGCCTTTTTTTTCCTTCTAGATTGAATGTAATAGAAAAAAACATGTAATTTTCTTCGTAACTAGTTACATGTAATGCACTATACTAGCAACTCATCGCGTATCGTCGTCGTTGTCATCATCGCATCATCGCATGCTCACATCGTTGCGCCGTCATGTCCTCGTGTCCTCGTGTCCCTATTGTGTAGGGTGCGTAGCACGCTGCTGGCATGCGCCATCATCCGTTGTTGTGTGGGGCGCATGACACGCTCTCCATGTTGTTGTTGTTGTCGTCAATGTTGCAAGGGACGTACTATGGCATGCCTTCTATGTCGTCCTCACCCTCATTCCAAGGGGCATGTGGCACGCCCTTGTTGACCTGGTCCTCGTCGTCGCTGCAAGGGGCATCCTCCGTGACGTCGTCATCATTGCAGGGGCGGTGGCACGCTCTGCATGTCATCCTCATCCTCGCGGTTGCGGGTGGCTCGCGCTACGTGCCGCCATCGTTCTTGTCGTCCTTGTTGCGAGGCGTGTGGGGCTGGTGACACAGCCCTCGCACCGTCGCCATCATCGTAGTCGCATGGGGTCGGTGGCTTGCCCTACGCACCGTCGTCGTCCTTGTTGCGAGGGGCACGTGGCAAGCACTACGAGTCGTTGTCGTTGTCGTTGTCGCGTGGGGTGGGTGGCTCGCCCTACCACGCGCCATCGTCGTCCTCGTTGCGAGGGGCACGTGGCAAGCGCTACGTGTCGTCATCGTCGCTGCGAGGTGCTCGAGGATGGTAGCACGCCCTCGCACCATCGTCGTTGTCGTTGTGTGGGAGCGTCAATGGACGGCGCAGAGGCCGCAGGTGACGACGGCGACGACGAACGTCGACACAGGGTGCCCCACGAGCCATCCGACACGCCGCACAAAGCAACGCGCGACCCGGCGCACGTACAGGTCGACCCGGGTGGCGATACCCACACCGTACGAAACGAGAGTGTCACGCTCGAAAGCGCAGACGCAGGGGCCAATGGGAGGTCACAAGGGATGTCGTGACGTCCAGGACGAGGGGGAAAGCCCCCCGCAATGTCGATCGAAGAGGCGAGAGAGGGCATATGCGACCAGCGACGACAGCTGACGAGGACGATCAGCACCCCTCAACAGACGAGGAGGACATATCTGAAGGCCCCCCAGTACCGCCTAAGCCACCCGACGAAGCTGCACAGCGACCGAATGAGTCCCCGAACGTCGAGCTCAAGGGGGGGAGATTGGGCGCGAGCACACGCATACGGTCGACGGGCGCTGACGAAAATGATCAGCGCGCCTCAGTGGTCGTCGACGACGTACCTATGAGACTCCCCGAGCCATCTCCACCACAGGATAAACCGGCGCAACGACCTACAGAACCCCAAGCGTCAGGCTCGAGGGAGAGAAGGTCAGATGCGAGCTGCGACAAGGAGCTTACTAGCGACGACGCAGACGCGCCAGTACCATCAGAGGATGCTGAGGACGTGCAAAAGAAGCTGGAGAATACGTCAGAACGCGTCAGCGCACGCTCAGTGCAAAAGGAGGAGGAAGACTTACCTGAACAAGTTCAGGACGACCCAGGACGCGAAACGAACGCGACGGGAGGATCCAGCGGCGACGAAGACGGTCGAGATGTGCCGAATAAGCTTCCAAACGCGTCAGAACGCGGGCACAGACGCTCGTACTAGTAGCAGGTTGAAGGAAAGAACTCACTATATCGACTCCCAGATGACCCATACGACCCGGGCGGCGAAACGGCCGTACCAGGCGGTACCCACGACGTCCAGGATTATCTTAGGAACGTCAACAACGAGCGCATCGATGGAACGGATGCACCGAATCGATATACCGGCCAAGGGGGTCATTTGGACCTACCAGAGGCGAAGGGACGCGTCGAGGTCAAATGAAGCCGCGGAAATGTCGTAGGCGGCGGCGGATACAATGGCGAATGCCCCAGGAGAAAGGGAGACGAGCTTGTCGACGAAACGAGCGCGCTATGTCAACATATAGAGCCAAGAGGTCCAGAGAGCGACCAGGAGGCAATGGACAGTGTTGCGCGTGATTGGAGCAGCGCAAACGATGTCGATGGTGTTAGATACAGTTGGAATGGTGGCCGCAAGGGTGATACAACAAGCGCAGCACGCCGCGACTCAAAACGAGTCGAAACGGACGTGCTAGCCGAAGACAAGACGAATCAACACGGGCAGCGCAAGCGCATGACGACAGATGCACCTGAGCCATCCAAACCAACTCCCAACCATGCCCGACGACCTCACACCCACGTCGAGGCCGTATCGGTCGAATCTGAGGCGTCAAATATACTGTTTATGGACCACTCGCGTCGTCACCTGTCGTGCCGTCGTGCCGTCGCGCGTTATGGTCGCATGGAGGGGCGAGGTAATAGATGGGTAGGACAAAGCGTCTCGTCGTGTCGTCGCATGGAATGGAGGGATGAGGGAGGTGTGGGCGAGGTGAGCGCGAGTCGTCATCGTCATCGTTGGATGCAGGTGGGAAGGACGAAGATCTTCGTGTGCTTCAGTGACAACACGATTGATAGGGAGGCACGAGGGTGGCAAGAGCGAAGAGATGGCAAAGAGGTGGAGGGACAGGCAGGTTTATCCCATCGTGGCGGCGAGGACGAGGTTGGGGGTGCTGGTGCAGGCACCGGTATGTGATCCGCATGCTCCTCGGCTTCCATGGAGAACCTGGTGTTAGTGTCTTCTGCCAGTGAGTTGCCAGTGAGGACGCACGGGAGAGGAAGGGCGAGGATTGTGGGGGAGGAAAGGCAAAAGCAAGGACTTGTTGTTGTCACGTTGGTGGGGTCGTGTCAGCATTGTTGCACTGTCGTCGTCGTGTGTGAAGGGACGAGGGTAGAGAGCAAGGCGAGGGCGAAGGTGAGGGTGAGGCGCATGCATCCACAGTACAGGAGGAAGAACACGGCTTATGGAAACAGTCAACACTCTCAAAGATGGGGACATGCGTGTGTGAGATGTCCATGCACGTGGGACGAGGGCATGCGTGCGTGTACGTCGGGTGACTCGGACTCTCGGAGGTGGCAGGGCAAGCGTGAGGACAGCCACGTGTCCGTGCATGTCGGGAGGACAAGGAAGATGGTGCGAATCAAGTCTGCTTACCTTGGCCTCAGAGGCAGTAACAGAGTCATCATGAAGCCGATGACTTCCGCTTCCGATCCACCACAGGATCAAGATAATCCTGTTGGCCCTCAACATCCCATCATGCGCCCCGTCGCCATCGCATCCTCGTCCTTCGACCCTGTTGCATTGCGAAGGGCTGGCTGGGATGGGTGAGGACACAGCGACGGCAACGGCAATGGCACTGCACATTATCGACATCGTGTGTGGAAGGAGGGGGGTGAGGGGGGTGAGGATGGGGTGAGGGCCAAAGACAAGCCTGAGTCACGGTGCGATGGCAAGCATGATGACACATCATCATCGTACTGTTGTCGTCACGGGTGGGTTGGGCGTGTGGTGAATATGTGGGCGTGGTTGGGCTTTATGGCATCATGTATAGGACAAGTGGGCAAGTGCTAGTGGCACATAAGCGTGAGGATGAGAGAGGGGAGGGGAGGAATATCCCCAGTTTGAGTCATGCCAGTGGGAACAGCGATAACAAAGGACGAGGGTGAGGGTGTTGGGTGAGGGTGAGGGTGAGGGTGAGGGTGACAACGGCAACAACATGAGAGGCCAGATGGATGGTGCAACGAGCACAACGCGTCGCAACTCAAAATGGGTTGAAATGGGTGCACTAGCTGAAGAAGAGGTGGGTCAGCCTGAGCATGAGTAACACCGCGACATGACAGACGACATACCTGGGCTCCCCTGAGGTTCATAGGAATAGGTCATGGTGTCACAACGGGGAGGTGAGGAGATTCAGAAGTAAGCTGAGGCCCGGGAATGGCACTTTCAGCCACGTTTGTAGGAGGGGTCACAGGAATAAGTGATGAAGCTTCGGGAACGACACCAACCGTGACATACTAGAATTAGGTCTGGCACTTTAGCGCTTTAGCCACCTAGCCAATCAGGTAACGAATAACAGTCCTACCGAATTACAAGGAATATTCAAGTTAATGTCACTAGTCACTTCGAGTTGTGTCGTGCAGTGCCATCATGCCGCCGCTGTCTTAGCTTGAATTTAATAACATACCGGTGCCGCCGTGGGGAAAGAATGAGAGAAATATACTTCAAACCATGTTACCTACTTGAAGCATATAGCGCTTTCAGCCCAACATGTGAACCCCGATAGGAGATTTATGCATCAACAAAAAATTACAACATATAAAGCCCCAGTGTACATCCTACATATATGAAATTATTGTTGGAGGGTGAATAGAACTCTCAGGAGGCTCACTACGACACCAAGAAGTACGCATATGTTTGTCACGGACTCAGATGGCCTTGATTCTGATTGGCACCTTCAAGTTCACACATGCTCTCAACCATGGGTCCATGACATGATCATTGATCAGCCTCCATAAAGTGGTACCAAGACATAAACACCTCTCCTGCGCCTTAGATGTGCCCTGGTCAGGCTCTGGACGCCCCGAACAACCTCCAATGCCTCTCCATACCTCCAACAGGCCAGAATGCGCCTGAGAACTCTTAGAGCGAAGGCCACCCTGGAGGGCTTGAAATGCTCTAAACGACTTGGATCTGGGAGTCGAACTGCAAGCCTGGGCACGGTGTGAGCATCCACTGGCATATGTGACAAGGACAGTAGAACTGTACCAAAGGTGTTAAACTTGTTGGAACACGTCCGAGTCAGCAATCCATTGGAGCACAAGGAGGAAGAGCTCACTGGCACCTGGGAGGCTCCACATGGGCCTGACAGCACGCATGGCGAAACAGCGATACCAGACGACACCCACAGTTGTGCAGAATGTCCCAGAGGCGAAGGAGACAAGTGCGTCATCGAGTTAGATGGCCATAGGCATTGGCACGAGTATACCCCCAGGTATCTGAGCGGCAACCCGTACCCATAACCGGCACGGGTACACACCTGTGGGAACAGGTACATATGTACCCTTGCATGGGTCAACCCACGGGTTACATTCCCTTGCCCTGCCACACGGTGACAGCGATGACAACAGCAAATGAAGGTCGACAACACACCTGAAGACCCCCAGAGCCACCTCCACCACCTGATAGGCCAACGAGCCGATCACCTACACCCAGAGCACCCACTGGCAGCTCGAGGGGAAGTGGAGTCCAGCAGCGAGCTTCGATAAGCTGCGTGATGACAGCGATACAGACGCGTCAGGATCATCTAGCCATGGCGAGGACGCTAGAGGGATGCCGAAGAAGCCTGTGGACACGTCAAACGAACCCCAGAGCTTTGAGCTTGAGGGGGAGAGGAAGTCGGATACGAGCTCCAACGAGGAACTTGCTGACAACGACATGGATGTATCGGGACCACCTAGACGTCACGATGACGCTAGGGACGTGTCAACTGAGCTGCCAAACGTGTTAGAACACGAGTGCAAATGGTTAGAGCAGCCAGACTCGGAGGAGCCTGAGGTGGATTCACCTAAACAAGCCCAGGACGATCTGGGATGGGATGCGCACGCGACGGGAGCACCTAGGCGCAATGAGGACGCCAGGGAACGTCTAAAGCAGCTGCAAAGCGTGTCAGAACGCGTCCGAAAACGCTCACAGCAGGGTGAGGAGGAGAACTCACCATATGGCACCCCAGACGACCCATACGACCCGGGCAGTGAAACGGCCGTACCAGGCGGCATCTACGACATCCAGGCACGTCATAGGAACGTCAGCAGTGAGTGCGCCGATGAAACGGATGCACCACATCGAGATACCGGCCCAGGAGGTCCGAGTCATATGGACCTACTAGTACCAGAGGCGTCGGGACGCATTGGGGTCAATCAGAGCTGCGGAAATGTCGTAGACGGTGGCAGACACGATAGGGAATACCATATGAGCAAGGAGGACAAGCGCGTCGTCAAAACTAATGCGCTACATCGAGTTATAGGGCGAGGAGATCCAAGAGGCGACCAGGAGGCGATGGGCAGCATTGAGCATGATTGGAGCAGCGCAAGAGATGTTGAGGGTGTCGTATACGATGGGAATGGTGGCCGGAAGGGTGACGCAACGAACAGCGCATGCTGCGACTCGAAACGAGTTGAAACGTGATTGCTAGCTGACAACCAGGCAAGTCAGCACAGACAGCGCAAACGCACGACGACGGACGCACCTAAGCCATCCAATCCACCTCCCAACCATGCCCGACGACCTCACACCCATCCAAACCTACTGCGTTGTCGAGGACGATTGAAAACGTGACCTACAAGATGTCAGCCACACGGATTGACCTACTAGCCGAGTCATCCGGACACATCGAAGCCGAATCGGGCAAGTCAAACCATTCGGATTCCTAGTATATTGACTGGAGTGGTAGAGGAGCGATCCCGGACTGCGAAATGCGAAGATGGAGGCACCAGAGTCAACCGAGGCCGAGCACATGCGCCTAGAAGACAGCGTGACCACAGCCGAGCCGTGAATTTTCAAATCGGACAATCACGCCAGCGCAGTAGGACCAGGATGATGACATCGACACAATGCAACGTGACATGACGTCCATGCCCAGGATGATGCAAGACGACATGCAGGCCAGGGGTATCAAAACCCGCACCACGGGTGTGGGTATTGCTGCAGGCCCGGGTCAATCGTAACCCATACCCATACCTGCAGTGTGGGTAAGGGTATTGATACCCGCGTGGGTTGCCTGTACCCGTGCCAATCCCTAGATGGCCAGGATGCTAATGTCAACACGAACAGCAAAGGTGCATGAAAATGAACACACCTAGGGCATCCAAGCACCTTCCAGACATAATAATAATAATAATACTACTTATCACTGTTATCAGCCGAACCCACAACGTCGACATGACCAACTCAAAACGAAACCTACAGATGTCAGTACTAGTAGCTGAAGGTGCAGCAGGAGGTGCAGCAGGTTGGTGAGAAGGTTTCAGAGGAGCACCTGGGAGGCGCTTGGAAGCGCATGTCGGGCTACGTGATTGCGCGGGATGCGCTGTCAAAGCATCTGCAAAGCAACCCCACACAGTTTGGGTCCCTCCTGTCTATTTTTAGATGGAAGCGGAAGTTGCCGAGATGGATGGATTGACCTTTCGGGTCATTTCCACTCTAACACCGAAGCCCACCTGTCAGGTCGATATTGATGCCGAGAACTGGTGCCTGAGGTGAAGATTCCGGCGTCGGATTTCAAACGCTCGAATCCTAACTCTATCATGGACTCATTGAGAGTGCGCCACCAGGCGAGTCCGGCCTGTTTGAGTCCGTATAAGGCGCGTAGTAAGCGGAGTACTTTATTCTCCTGGCCAGGGATTTTGAATCCTTCCGGCTGCTCCATATATATTTCTTCTTCGAGCTTTCCGTATAGGTATGCGCTTCGGACATCTAGTCCGGATATGTGCCAGTCCTCGAGTGCGGCCAGTGCTAACATGAGCTGGACAGTCTCGAATCGGACAACGGGTGAAAATATTTGGTCGAAGTCCACCCCTTCAACCTGGGAGAAACCCTTTGCTACTAAGCGGGCTTTCTTGCGTCCGTCGGACTTGACATCAAAGACCCATCGGTTCTTTATGATTTTCCGATGTTTGGGTCGGTCCACTAACTCAAACACTTTCCGGTGGCGGAGGATATCTAGTTCCTCATTGCATGCGTTGCGCCAGAGCTTCTGCTCTTGATCCGGTAATGCGAGTATATCGCGGTATGACCATTCACGATGTGGCTTTGTCTCCGGTTTCGGAGTTGTAGTTGCGGTATATGCTTCGCTGCGCGTGCTCGGGATTTCCACGGAAGTATCGTCGCGGATTGCTTGGGAACAAAGGAAGCGGATTAAGCGTGCTCCCCCTTCCCGGACTATGCGTTCCACGTCCTCTTCAGAGTCCGTGGAGGATTTAGGTCCAGGGGAATCAGGCATTGCTCCGGGAATATGTTGATTACTTTTGTTATTGTCAGAATGCGACGTCTCGCGTTGGGACTGACTGGTGACTTGTTTCCAGCGATTTAGATTTTCTATGTCCTTTAGTTGACTTAGGGGGTGTCGACGGTCCCCATAGACATTGTCTGGACGGGTCGGAGGGCGTCGGATGCGCTCGGAACGCCTTGGTAAGGGAGGCGGAGCGACCGGTTGCCTCCTAGATCGCGGAGGTGTTGATGGAGGTGGTAGTTCCTCGTCGGAGTCATCTGAGGATGAAGAAGCATATCCATCAGAGTGTTTCAGAGCGTCAGGGGTTGCTACCCTGGGAGGTGGGTTGGGTGCCCGATTCTGGGTGTTTCCCGAATGTTGTTTGTCCGGTTCATCCTCCGGATTGGAGGGGATATGCGGAATTGGAGCTATATCATCGTCCGGAATTGACACCTTGGACGTGTGGTCATGCGGAACTATAGGAGTCCGCTGATTTATTTTATTACAACGAGGGAAAAGCGTCTCGTCGAAGAGGGCATGTGCGGACGTAAATACTGAGTTCGTGTCGCGCATAAAGAGATAGTTACGATCATTTCCTGGTGCAACTCCGAGGTATGTCATCATCTCGGATTTAGCGGATAGCTTGTCTTTTCGGACATCCGGGGATAGGTGCACAAAGGCTCCACATCCGAAGATCCGGAGGTGACTGATGTCGGGCGGTGATCCGTGAATGAGTTCATACGGGGTGCGCCATCCGAGTCGTCGGTTCGGAGTCCGGTTATAGACGTGTGTTGCATGGGATGTCGCAAATTCCCAAAAAGAAGGCGGAAGGCATGCCTCGTGTCGCATAGACTCTGCCTTGTCCATAAGTGTGCGCATGAGTCTTTCAGCGCGTCCGTTTTGTTGCGGAGTGTGCGGAGCGCTCTGGTATATATGAATGCCTTCGTTCCGGAGTAGCTTATCGAAAGCTTCGGACTTGTATTCTCCCCCTGCATCGGACATCCAGCCTTTTACTTTGGCTTTGTACTGGTTTGCAGCATATGATAGGAAGTGTTTGGTGGCCTGTAATGCGGCATTTTTCGTTCGCATGTTTACTGTCCAGGCATGAGACGTGTAATCATCATAGAACACAATCATGTAGCGGTTTTTCCGGTAGGATTCCGTAGGGAAGGACTTTAGGTCCGAGTGTATCAGCTCAAAAGGCGCGGAGGCCCGCTGTTTGTTCTCCGGGAAGGAGCGGTTTGGCATTTTACCGAGAGCGCATCCGCGACAAGGAGTCTTGGACTGCGTCGGACCTACGTCCGGAAATTTTTGCGTATGTTTTCTTGCCTTGGACAACACTTCCGGGGAAGGATGTCCGAAACGTTTGTGTAACGTATTCATATCAATTGTAGCGACGAAAGCGTCAGCTGACGAGACGCATGATGCCCGGATAACGAACATCGTATCATTTCGGTGCCGGGGGGTGAATGAGGCAATTGGGGTATGTCCGTCCCAGAAAGTGAGGTTCCGAGAGCGTCCGGTCAGAGACCAGGATGGGTTGTAGCGGAGTAAGTCTCCGACGGAGATGAGACGTCCGGTGAGGTTAGGGACGTGTAGGACATTTTCTAACTGGAGTATTTGCTCCTGTCCGTTAGGGTCCGTGATTCGGAGTAAGACTGTTCCGATTCCGATGGACTGTCCGTCGTGATTTGTAGCCGTTTGTACAGTGATGCCGTTGTTGGCTTTCTCGTAGCTCACAAAGTCGTCGATGCAATGAGTGAAATGGCTCGATGCACCGGAATCAA